>CAJPVJ010002215.1:0-13683 GCA_905397405.1 Oppiella nova
CAGAAGTGATGCTTACGTGCTTTCTTGGGAGCGCGTTTTCACAGCAAGCCGTGTTCCAATGTTCATCAGCGAGTCGTCTCTCGACGTTAGGCTCGCGAACGTCGATCCAGCCAGCACTTCTTTGTGGCTGCTTTCACCGGGGTCTTAGGTGGAGATTTCCCTTCCAAGTAGGTGAAAAGCACACAATTGCCAGGGCGTTAACTGGAAGTTATTCCGCATCTCGCCGTCGCTTTCAGTTGTTTGTCTTGTCGTTTCTCCGAACCTAGTTCTCTGTACGGAACTTGTTGTTCGTCGAGCCCCTGGATCCTCAGGCAGGCGTATCTGGTTTCGGCCCAGGCATGTGACTGCTTTTTCTGACCGCTACGAGTTGCAAGTCTGAAGAAGGATCATCAACCGGCTTTGTTCCGTTGACCCATCAGCGAGGAGGCCATCGAGAGCACTGTTCCTTGTTGTACAAGCTGGCACAACCGCTCTATTCTCCTACTCTCATATTCCCTAATGAAACGGTAACGAGATTACCAGAAGAGGGATCACTCCTGGCACCTTTCTCTTGTAAGCGATGGCCCGAACGTTAAACCGCTGACGAGTCCGACAGTGACTGGGGACAAATATTGACGCCGAATAGTCCGTCATCCATCTTACTTGCTAATTCCCCTCATCCTGCTGCGAAACCAAGTTGTGTGCAAGCCAAATCCGATTCGTGGAATGGAACATTTGAACCATTTGACGGTCACCGATGATTCGTCCGTCAATCTTCCTAATCTCTCTACAGCCCCCCCACCCCCACATCCCGCCCCAAGAAAGCAGCAGAGGACTATCTGCGCTTCTTGCTCCCCGAGACGATGAGCGATGTCGTCGAATGCGAGCGCCCTTTCGCGTCCATACCTAACAGCTCCCAGCCTGGGGTGCGCTGGTGAGCTGTCACCGTCCAACATACCACGTGTCACAATGGGAGATGTGTGACATCCAATATCTCAAAACGGCAGGCTCTTTGCGCTAAAGACATTGCTTTAGTACCGTGGGTCTACGAGACAGTGTCCTTTTCATTGGGTAGTACGGGTAAAGCAAGAACTGAAATTCAACGTTGAGTCATTTGACAAGCCACTGCTTACAAAAAAAGCCAATCAGGTGCAAAATCAAACGTAGCCTTTTGGCTTTTCTCTTGTGTGAAAAGCCATTGTTCGACTTGAGGAAACTCCAAAAGGAAGGTGACTTTGTGGCGCCTACTCCTCAAAAGCTGATGCTGGAAAACCTCTCTAACATGGATTTGTCCCTTGCTTTGCCAAAACACCTCCTTTTCCTCTGCAGCCTCTGCACTTTTGCTCCAGTGCAACTGGCGCCTCCAGGGACCGAAGTAGTATCGCAAGATCATGATCGGGCGCGAGTCTTAATTATTACTGCACAGGGCCACTTTTACGAGTACTGCATAGATTGTAGAGGGGAGACGGCGAATAGGTGTAGTCTAGAACGAGAGATAGCGCTGTTTTCAAAAGAGTCGGAACAAACTAGTGCGCGTTTTGTGTGACTCTTCTTACTACAATTATTATGCTACATCGACTACAGCTATCATACTGTCAATCTGGGGTGCTTTCGTTTGCAAACATTGGCATTGTGTTGCTTCCCGAATCATTCCATTTTGCCGAGCTCCAACTATGGGGACCAGCCACCAAAATCGTACTTGAAACTTCAACATTCATCATTCTGAGCGTATGGTGACGTTGGTGTAACCGTTGGCTCTGATTATGCAGGCGGAGAGGGATGATTGTACTCACATCTAGGCCCAGCAGGAGTCTACAATCAAATGAGAATAGACTCTAATCAGCCACTGATCTTTTGTAGGCGCTGTGCAACTCTATAGCCTATAGAGATGAAAAGAATCGCAAAATTCGCTTTGGGACAGCACGGATTCGAGAAGAGGTCAGTGGATCCTTGACTTGGTTTGTCGCTGTGCCACAAAACGGAAGGAGTGTTTCAACCCACTTAAGCTTTTTTAGTTCCAAATCTGCTTCGTTCGTGCACTCCAGTGGCTTAACTAATTGACATGGAAAACGCCGACAACGCACCCCTGGAGGCTCCTTCCTAGCATGCTCGCCGCAGCTCGCGGATCAATATGCACATATACGGAATCAGAGCCAATTACAACATTGGAGATGGAATAATACATTTGGCTGAGCCATATATTAAGGACATCCATGCAAAGTAGAGGTGATCTCTTGTTTATTTGGTATGTAGTTTCTCAACTTAGTCCGTAGTCTCGAGCAAGATATAAAGCGCAAGCATTATGCTTAGCTGCACGCTAACTGAAAGACGTCTTGCAGCATGCCTGAAAGCACTGCATGAGCCGCGCACATCATTGTCACATGGCGATGTACACTACTACTAATCAGTCGTTCACAGTAACAACACTCTGTATAGTCTTAGCTTGTAACGGTGGATCTATATCTTGTGACCATGTAGGTGCTCTACAGATCTCGAACACAGAGGGGACATCTCGATTGGTGACTCAGGCAACCTCGTTTGAACCCATCTAAACAGGAAGATGTGCTGGAAAGGCGCTATGATAGTTGCCATGAATCAATCTTCTTGATAGACTGGTTAGTTGCCATTAGCGAGTACCAATATGGTCAATGTACTGCCTTGATCATGAAGCTGATTAAAGAACTGGAAGCTGAAATTGTACCTGGCTAAGTAAGTGGAAAGCCACTAGGTCGTTTTGTGCACAAGACAGCCAAAAAAGCATTGCGCATTATTGGAGGCCAAAGAGGGCCACATGTCACCACATGTGCGCCATGGGCATACGGTCGGTCCGAGAGTTGAACCCGCGTCCCCATGCGGGACAATCGTCGGCTTGTAGTACGGTCTAGGAGTTTCACCCCAACAGCCAACCGGCGGTGCATTTACTAGCTTATTTTGGAAAAAATTGCGAAACCGCTGTGCGGTGTGTAAAGCTCGGTTTGCTTGCTGATTTGCCTCCATTTGAATATATTTTGCCCCTGCCTTGAGCATATGCGCCTATCGCTGAAACATAGCTTTATGTATTCAACATTGCCTCTCGAATTTCTCCAAGCGTACTCCTACATTTTTTGCACATCGGACGGCTAGGATATTAGTAGTGCCTGTGCTTGATGGTGAAGCCCGGCCGGCAAGCTCGCAGCCTCTCTACCGGGTACTCTTAAGCAGTATCCAATGTGCGGAAAGCTACCCGGTACTTAGATAACTTGCAGGTAGCCGGGGCCGAAGTTGAAAACGAAGCATCGGACGGCTCCTTTCCTTCTATTGAGCAAATGTAAGAAACACGGCGCCCGTCGCGCGCGGTGGAATGCGCAGCGCCGAGTTCTGCTGCTCGCGTGACTGGTCACGTAAGCCACGTGATCCACATGTCCCCAAAAAAAAAACAGCAAAAGTTCGTCAATCGCCAGAATCCGTCGGAAATCCCAGTCGACGGGTACCAAACCTATACACGGGCAAAATGCGCATTCGACGTACAAAAATACGCTCTAGACTGGATCACTCAGTTAAGCTCACTTCACGGGGTTCCCAAACGGGCGGCGGCCGCGCGTCGCAATGTCACAGTGCGGCCGGGGCCGCTGGAGCGCCGAGCCACGTGAGCCACGTGAGCCACATGTCTCCAAAAAAAAACATCAAAAGTTCGGTAATCGCCAGAATCCGTCGGAAATCCCAGTCGACGAGTACCAGACCTGAACAGGGGCAAAATGCGCATTCGACGTACAAAAGTACGCTCTAGGCTGGATCACTCAGTTAAGCTCACTTCACGGGGTTCCCAAACGCCAGTGCCCCAGAGAGCTCGTTTTTAATAAATTAAAAAACCGAGCTAAAAACAGATGGATGTCGCGGCCGCCTGTCACGTGCCAAAACTGAGTATTGAACACATTGCCGCGTCAGCTTAGTAGCAGCACGAACCTGCTACAGTGAAGCGCCGGGCGAACTCGAGAAGGGACACTGAGGGACATGACTCAGTTGAATTTAGTCGATTGAAGAATTGAAGAGTTTTGTCAAAGCCAAAGAGTCGAGAACGATCCCAGCTAATAAGATCCCTAAGATAAGATCCCTAATCTTACACTGTCTTGTACAAGCTGTTGTTACTTTCAGTGAGTGAAGAACAAACTCTGATTTGAGGGAAGTGTCAAGGGCTAAGCCTTGATTGGAAAGCCCCATTGATCTGCAAACAGCAGTCTCCTCCTATGGGTAAGAGGTTGTCGAGGGCGGGGTCGAAAGGCGAACCTGGGTCTAATGCTAGACCCTTAGCATTAAGGCACGAAATGTGCTAAGGCAGGGTAGGTACGAAAGAATACGCTTAGAGTCAAACCAATTGGAGTTCATGGAAGTGGATGGCCATCCAGGGACCTTTTCGAAGCAAAGCAGTCCCAGTGCAATCGTTGGTCGATCACGAACCACGTTAGATCAAAGCGACCTAGTGCTATCTGTGTAAGTGCGATTCAACAAGCAAGGTGTAGAGTGCTAAGCTAGTCCCCTTGCTTTGCGGACGCCGAACCAGGGTCGGTTATCAGCCGAGTCCGTACGCGTGTAAGGTGACCTGACGGTGCTCGATGAGGGGAAGCTCGCATCAACGTACTTAGAGAACGTACGTTTCCTCAAAGCTCACAAAGATGCCAATCACGCAGAACTTGAGCGAAAAGAAAAATGAACGTTAAACAAAGGCTGCTTCAAAGAGCTGAACGGTGATGGGAGTTGGAACCAAGATTGTCGGGATGCCCGAAAAGCGAATTGGTAGCTTCTGGTTGTGTTGTCGATGCAAGCAAGCGGTGCGTCTTCAAAAGACTTGGACTCTTGCACCCCTTGAGACGAAGCTGTGCTTAGAGTGCTTATGTGCAGCATCAATTGAACCTTAGCACCTCTGAGCTCTACCTCTAGAGCTAGGGACTGGTGCAAGCAACGTCAAGTGAAAACAATCTGCAGGTACCTAAAGAGCCAGGCTCTCTGATCGACATGAATGCCTTTCACTTGCACATGGAATAGTGAATTACCTTCGCTGAAGCCTGGTTTATTGCTCGTGCGCCACGAGTGTCAGGTAGCTTTGAGGCGAGCATGTTTAAACGGCCGGGAAGTTTCTGGTCTCGGGAACGTCATTGTTAGACGCCCGTACTACACCCTCATGTCCGTAATATCAAGAGAAGTTTAATTGACAGGGTATGCTCATTCACAGTTCCAACTAATTGTCGAGTAAAGAATGTAAAGAAGCCCCAGGACTGGCGTCAAAGATTGCTTCTGTAGCATTGACTACTTGAAAGAAAGGAGTCTGGAGCCCGTGATTGAAGTTCAATCCGAGGGTTGTTTGACGTGCACTTATCTTAACCTCTAATCGTGCTACCCCCAAAACTCCTCACCTTGTTCGGGCCCGACAATGCAGTAACATACGAAGCTTGGCGGCAGGGCCCTATACTTACCCCCGAGGAACTCATAACAAGTGGGGAACCTTTCGTTGGTTAGGGAAGACAGCTGGACTCTCGAAGAGTGCAAACATACATCCCTTCAGGCAAACGCAACATCGGATCCGACGGGATCATCTCAGGGAACAAATGATGCTCATGCGGGCTGACGTGACGGATGCATCTCTGGGAGGCCTCCACTCCAGAGTGGAGGCCGTTGTTTCCCTGGCTCTGACTAGTAGGGGTCTGCTGCAAAGAAAAGAACTATAGTGGTCTCCATCAGCCTCCATCCAGCTCATGGATGAGAGGGCGTCGACGTCTGGGATAGTCTGGGAAAACTTCGCCAGAGAACATTCAACGATTTTGGAATTACGTAAAGGCAGCTCATCTCGAAATTAAAGATCGGGCGTTTGATTGTCCGGAGAATCAAACGGGCCGATCGGAAGTATCCTCAAAGGACGGGAAATGAGGAGTGCGCTGAGTACGTTGTCGTGGACCATAACAAACCAGTGGATAGTCATGCAGGCGCCATCATCAGGAATTATACCTTGAAGGCCGCCGAGCAACTGGAAGTCGACCCCAAGATCAAAACTACGTGCTCATGGGAGATACTAGCAATACGCTCATGCGAGTTTGAGACGTATATTCATGTTTGCTTATGTCGATAAGCGCATGCTAAAAGAAAGCGCCAATTTCAGAACATAAGTCTCCGTCATGCATGTCCAGGTTACTGTGCACGAAGGGCTGTATCGAAACTAAGTTTCTCCCCTCGGCCAGGATGATGCATGCCTAGAATTTGATAGCCTGTAGTCAATTGTATCTCGCATAGACTTTGAATAAACAGATTCGGATCAAGATTTAGATCCATGCCACACTGTGTCAGTGTACTGGCGGCAAACAACCATACTGTATCGCATTCTTGACAACCTTGCTCGACTTTGCAGGATCGATCAACTCCGGGATGCCGTACATATGACCGAGCAAATTGGAGCGAACATTATTCGTTCTTGCCGAAATGAAAGTCTCTCCTACAAAAGTGGGGTCTTCCAAATCAACATCAGGGCCCACATCGCCCTTTCACAGGATAGTTAATCGACTGTCAACACGGCTGCAGTGAAGCTTTCTGCGGTGGCGATTGGCGATTGGCAATTGGACGACGATCTCCCAAAGTAAAGGACTTATGTAGTCCTACAAATCGACTCAAGACTTGAACGACTCGACTATACATCAAGCGGTTAAACCGCCCCAGTACGTACCTCCACGAGGCAGACGCCTTGTCTTTCCACTATAGGTACCGTCAAGTTTGCTCATAGGGAGCCCCAAAGACACCTAAGGAGCCCAACAAAGCAGCAATCTTGCTAGGGAACTCTCTAAAGTGATCCATCTTCCTCTTGACCCTCATCCGGCCTCCTCACAGTCCGCACTTGGATGTGGTGTGTGGATTCGGACCGCCAGATGGGCTGCCGTCCGCTCTGGACGAGAGCCACGTCCTCACCCGGCTTCACCATGCCACGTGTCTGCAAACAAGTGGAAACGTATCAACCTTACTCTGGGCCATGCTTGAGATTCGTCCGTTGGGGTCAACAAACGCACAAGAATGGAGAATCCTGTATTGGGGCCAAAAGGGTGAACTAAGCCCAAAATACTAGACCCCCAGTGTCGACGAGCAGATTGCGTCACAGAGTCTGCCAGACCTTTCGGGACGGAAGTGATTGAATAAGAGCAGCATGTCTCACGGAAGCTATCGTCATTGCTACGTAAATAGACGCCAAGGAAACACGAAGCACGTGTGTCAGACGGGTGAAGCGGGCCGAACAAGGGAAGATGCAACGGCACCAGAAGGAGTATCATGTGTTCACCCTTACCAACAGAATGTTGATGGCCTCAGTGAACGTCTCCTCTGCATCGGAATGGAACTCCAGGTAGAGCGCCCTCACGCCGTGGTAGAGGGCCAGGCGCTGCTGCACCCGCTTGCTGTACGACAGAAAGGTGAAGCTGAGTCAACCGAACGTTGCTCCTCTGGATGCGTTTTCACACGAAGAATCTACGCAGGCAAGTGTGATCATTTCCATAGATATGTCCGTCTTCTTCACAAGTTTGCACCTGAGACCGTCCCTAAGTTAGTTGAGGACTCGCAAGTTTGGCAGGTCTTTGGAAACTGGAAATGGAGACAGGAAAACCGAAGAGGCAGCTGTGAAATTCCACACAACAACGGAGAGGGGCGGGGGCACAGAACTTCTCAAACAGCTGGATGTTTTCAGGCGGACATGGACAACAAAGTCCTCGTATCCTGTGTGCGAACGGCTCTATCGTGATCCTTGTTATGGACACCAGGCGGGCAATTGCCTTGTCCATAAGCCCAGAGAGCTGCTGGGACCGAGATCGAATTCCACAACAAATGCTTTCCCCTAGCATTTTGTATGCTTTCCTCTTGGATATGTGTACAGTATGGCTGTATTCCTGGTTGCAAGTCTTCAAAACTTTCCACTCTTTATGGTCTTACGATACAACGAGTATCCTAGGGAACTATCTCATCAGCTTCTACGAGTAAGGATGTACCCCAAGCCTTTTCATGTGTACAAGATGATGCTCTGCATCTAGATCATAAAGTTGCGGCTCACTCATTCGTGAAGGCAAAGGTCGTTCCCACGGGACGGTAATGCGAGAGCAGCATGGCCATGAAGCCGCTCCGTGTGAACACCAGGATCGAGGCGCCCAGAGTGTTTGACATGATGGTCGCGTGGAACGCAAACATCTCGCTCATGTGGTTCTGGAGATAGGGAAGGAAGATTCGACGAGTGAGCCAACCGTTTTCGTTGGGAAGATTAAGTGAAGCGGACAGATCCACCATGATTAAAGATGGAAGGCAAATCCCTTCACGGGTGCGCAGAATAGCTGTCAAATCAATCGATCGATCGTGGAGACAATTTTCGGCAGGGAGGTTGAGAGGAGGTTCAGGATTGACTAGTGAGAGAGAGAATCTTGTTACGCTCGTGACTTACATTCCCAAAACAGAGCGCCATAGACTCAATTATTAAGAATGTGCACTGCAAAACAAGACATGACGTCAGCCTGAGGCCACTGACCTTGAACGCCCTGCCCAGGTTGGGCGGTGCGTGCGTTTCGGGCATGGTAGCCTCCGTCCTCATGGCGACGGTGTGCATCACCTTGACAGCTTTCAGAGGGTACTTGCCATGGGCAGTCTCGCCTGAACAAACACCAGAAGGGTGAGCAGGGGGGTGAAGCAGGACCATAAACGCCGTATGGCTTCAGCAAACCCCCTGCGGTTCAATCTCTTTTGAGGTTAACAGGGTGACTATGGGGAGGATGGTGAGAGAGATATCAGTTCTCTTCTGACATGAAGAGCAGAACTTCATATCAGGGGGGGAAAGGGAACCCCGGTATCTGTTCGTATCTTACATGAGAGGGGAGGATGACGGACTGGAGATGCATTTTCGAACATTCACTGTGGATAACTACGAACCACCTGCGGTTTTGGGAGTAATAGCACTGAGTAGAGAAAGCACGGCAACTTGGAGAACCATTGGGGGTACGAGAAGCAGAACTCCCATGACACAAAAGCGCTGCCATCTGATCATCTGAGCATAGGCCAAATCCTCTTCGTTCGGAAGTCGCCCAAACACTCAGAACAAGAACTGGCATGTATGGCAGTCTTTAGCACTTTTCAAAATGTCTCTTTCCGCCATATGAAAAACTTGCACCACTTCCAGACCATCTTCCAGAGTCCGCCACCTGTAAGTCGCCTGACCGACACAGCGCCTCCTGCGCAAATGGGAAAGAACCCATCCGCAAAAAGATAGACAACCATCGAGGAGACACGAAGCTCCCGCAGATTCGTAAGGGCCTTTGTGGGCAGGCTCGAGGCAAAGAGAGCGCCGGAAACACGACCCCGGCTACCAAACGGATTCCAAAACGACAAAAGCTCATAACAGAAGAGCTGCACTAGAACAAGGCCTCCGGAGGGGGCGACCTTCGGAAAGGTTCTCGGCGGGCTTCGATGCACGGAACTGCTTGTTCAGACAGGAACAACGAAGAATGGCAGTCATGATTGGACGTGCCCTTCGATCTTAGTGTCAACGAAGGAAATCGTATGTTAAGGGCTGGCTTCTGAAGCTGCTGGAGTCCGTGGCCGTATCACCAACATGCACGCTCATCATTGCCAGCGCCTGCGGAAGCAATGGACCATAGGACTTGCGACTCCTTACTTGGTGCCACAGAGATCAAGAGGCGGCTTCTAAACTCTATGTCCAGGGGAAAGGAGTTAAAGGAAGCTCAATGTATGTTGCAAATCGCGAAGCAAAAGGACAAAAAGGGAGACCTCGGATCCGGTAAAGCTTGGGAGACGGCCGAAGTTGGAACGGCTCCGTCGATCAATGCAGAAAGGCTACAAAACCCCAATTAATGGAGGCAGTCAGTGTGACGGGTCAACACCTAAAAGCCGTAAGAGTCTCGAGCAGTGATCCTCACATGTTGGTTGCCGCTACCTTCCAGATCCAGTCAATGCATTTCAGGCAGGCTCCGTTTCAAACGGCTTCTCTGTTGCCAATATAACAACAGCACATGAATGACGCCAGCTTCAAGAGCTAACTCAGGTATGGCTGGAGTGCCAGTTTGTAGATTCATCGGTGCCAGCAGGCATGATCGTGGCAGTCAGTTGCATTGGAGAGTGCAAAACTTGAGAGTCAATACGGAGCCCGTTCTGATGCGAGTTGGATTGGGAGTGTTCTTCCAATGAGAAGCTCGTCCGGAGTGAATACCGGAGTGAATACTTATCGCAGAAGCATCCTCCAATATCCCTCGCAAAGATGAATCTCAAGTATCCCAGGAACGAAGGTAAACATCACCCAGCTTCCTTTGTACGCACGCTCGTGCGTCTCGAAACATCTTTCCAAAGTGCCTAAAGACGATGTTTTAGACAAGCTCACGAGCCCAGTAAGTGTTGATCAGCACATATTGAGGGTCACAATCAGTCCCCAAGCAGCACAAGCCCCCTCATAAAGCACGCCCTGATTTCACCGACCTTAAGAGGAAAGTTCACAGCAGGCTTCTCAACACAACAGACGTGAAAACACGTGCTTGAACTTTCCACTCAGCATCACTCTATCTGGGCCCCAACTCCCTCCCGCCAAACAAGAATTTTTGATCTAAAGCATCACCCAATCAAACGCAACCCTCCAATTTTTGTACTTTTAGTCTACTTACCAGACAGCATGATTGCATCAGAGAACACAGGTTGTCAACACTGGACGATTCGGGCCGCACTATTTGTTATCGTGGGGCCTCGTGGGCAAGCTGCTTTGAGCCGTCCAAAATAACAGCTTAATTTCGGAGGTGATTTCGACCCTGAATGTGCCAGCACGTTCAGCAAGGGCGCGAACTTGATGAATCTGTAGACTAGACAGGACGAAAAGAGCTTAATGGACTAATCGCACTGAACCTTTTGTGCCCTATTCCCTGCAACTCCCACTCCTTCCCGCCCCAACTTCTAGGTCTGATTGCTCATGAATCGCTATTGCGGAAAGTCGAACCTGTAGGTGCCTCGAGTTGCTACAGTAACACGTCACCTTCAAGTGTAAGACAATGACAACTGCAGGGCGTCAGAGCCGCAGTGGAAAAGGCCTGAGCATTTCTCATCGTCGGAACTCATCATCGCCCTGGACGGCCAATCTCAGGCGAGAAAACGGAAGACATCAAGATCGCAGGCAAATCACACTCTAAGTAACCGGCCCCTGACTCACGATTTGTTACAGCCAATAAATGACTTCTAACTTTCCTTCTCCTTACCCGATAGCATGACTGCATCAGCGCCCTCTCGGACCGCGATCGCGATGTCCGAAACCTCCGCTCTAGTTGGGGCCGGATGCACAATCATACTCTCGAGCATGTTGGTTGCCACGATTACGGGCTTTCCCATGCTGCGGTTAATGCGAATAATCTCGCCCTGTAAAAGCGGGACCTCCTCCACCGGAAGCTCCGCGCCTAGATCACCGCGAGCCACCATCGCCTGCAGGGTTTGGGTTTTGGGATCAGGGTTGGGTTAGCGATCGACCTTTGCGTCTGAGTGTACCGGCTTACTTAGCTCGCAGCGGGCCACCATCGACTGCAGGGTTTGGGTTACAAAAGTAGGGTTAGCTTAGGTGAAAATCCGTACAAACGTACAGTGCAAAGATTGAGTGCTTAGTGCAGATATGTGTTGCGATGATGATCCACCAGGGAAGGGTGAAAAGATCTAAGTTTTAGGTCCCTATCAACCAAACTTAGGGGTGGAGAGGGAAAGCGAACCTGTCGGCCTGGCACTGAGCCTTCTGGTTGCATGGGGACTTGCTTCAAAATCTGGCTGCAAATCAGACTAGTGGCATGCACGGTTCCGTGCTGTCAAAACTCTGCAGCTCAAAGCTACAACTTCAAGAAAGGATGCCGACAGGAGGGATGCGGAACTTGTCAGTGTTTTCCACATAAGATTCGCAATCTTCTGCTTTGTAATAAGTGCCACTTAACCAATTTCGGTTGAGCTGGAGCGTGCTGAGAGATAACAGAGCCCTCACAAATTGGATGGGTCGCCATTTGGGCTGGGGGAGGCGAAACTCGGACAAGGCAGTTTGTCCACTTACGTCCGCTAGAATGCTTTGCGGAAATACCTTGGAGGGAAGATAGCCGTCTCATCGACGACAGACTCTAGTGGTCTTTTGATTCAATGTCAGGCTCTGCAACTGCTCCCATTTACTATCAAACCTGCCAACAGGAAATAAGCTCACAGGACAACCTCGTGGCCTAATATCTTGCCGTGTCAAGAGGTCGTTCAGGCAGAGAAGTCAGCTATGGACCAAAACGGAGCTTTAATCTGGGCCGCGTAATCCTGACGCCATTATTTTTCAAAGGTTTCACCCATTGCCCAAAAAAGGTGTCCATCTCAGAAGCCTGACGTTTCGTTTCCGAAAGCTTCCAACTGATTCGCTCTCACCCCATCTGCCGCATCCAAGATGGAGTGCAGGTTGGGCACCGAATCAGCGCTCTCAATCTTCACCAGAACCCGGATATCCGCGTTCTTTTCTGCAGGACGATGACAAAGCTGTTCGTACGCCCCTTCCAGTCCCGCACGGAGGAGACACAGCTTGGAAACCGACTATTGAGCCAGTGGGAAAAATACAGGAACTTCGACTTTCGGCCTGCACTTGATAGTAACCTCAGAGGAAAGTACGAAGGGTTATGTTACTCGAGCTGACGAATACAGGCTACCCCTGAGTATCGTACGCCTGCGGTGCCAAAATGGTGGGGGTCCTAGGACCGCAGATTGAAGCCCCTTTCTTCGTGTCAGCAGACAAAGATTGCAGGAAGATACGCCAGACAGTATGAGCGCTCTGGAACCAGCGGGCAACTTTATTTGATGGAGACTGTGTCTTTCGGAGCCCTTTATAAACGGACGAAGTATACTCATGGAGAGCAGAATGAGAAGACTAAGGGTTGAGGATGGGAGGCTAGAGTGGTTCGCATTGCATGACTTTGATCCAAGCTGCTGTCATTAAATCCAATCGTCTGCTTACGAACAGGGCCGAAAACAACTTGATGTCATAGTCACCGGTTTCGAATTTGGTTGCAGACTAGCATGGTCTGTTTCCGCAGAGGAAAGGTTTGCAAAGCTACAAAAAGAAGGCGGCGCAGAATGATGAGACATAGGTCAAGTAAGAAACTGGCTAAGTGACTGGAAAAGCGGGACGATCAAAAGAGGGGAAGAGAAGAGCAAGAGTAACAGAGGGAAGTAATGTAAGTTTGCACCGAAAATGGTAACAGGAGCGGAGGTAAAGGTCAAAGGGTTTTGTGGATCACCTCTGAGGTAGGACTTGAGCTCGTGCACGACATGGGCGTCCTTGACGAACGAGAGGGCGTAGAAATCAACTTCGTTCTCCACACCAAACTTGATGTCGTCCCAGTCCTTGTCTGCAAAGTATAACTTGATCAGAACGTAGGTTGAGAAAAGATGCAATTGCAAAGAATAATTGGTAAGAGACCGAAGAGCGGATAACCTGTCCAAGTGACATGGGAAAGTTGCTTGTTTTCAGTATCGTATCGTCCCAGTACCTCGGCATATCACAACGCCGGTCAGTAAACAAACCTGGTTTCTTTCCCATTCAGAGGCCATTAGTTAAAAAGAGTTCAAGGCATACTGTGTGGACAACAATCATTTCGCTCGCTTCCTATCGACTTCAGCCTTCGACGCCGAACCTGTTTACAGAATGGCCTTCAGACACGTATACAA
>CAJPVJ010002216.1:0-13683 GCA_905397405.1 Oppiella nova
TCTACAAGACATGACAGACACAGACAGACATTAGACACGCGATTATCAACCGCTGCGGTCACCGGTCTCCTCACTCGTCCTCGAAGTGTCTCATCTCGTGGTCATTATAGAGGCTGCCATTGGTCTCGACGGTGTCCAACACGTCCGACATCTTCTTCTCCAACCAATTCATTTCGGGAACAATTAGTGGCGATCTCTGGAGGCATACGGCGCTAATCAGGTGCCAATCGCTTCGGTACCTCCTGGTGGTCACCAGCGTCTGGACGCCCGTCGAGATGATGGCTCTTATGGATGATAACGACCTCACGATTGGTGTCATAACTGAGCCGTCGATTGGATTTCTATTGAATTCAAAGTTTGTTTTGGTTTTCGGTTCAAAAATAATGTGTTTTCTGTGTATACCTTATTGTTGTACATAAAGTATGCGCGATATTTCAGTGAACTACCGGTGCCCTGTCAAGTGGGGGTACAGTATGTTGTATTTCAGAGCATCGGTAGGTTTTAATTTGTTTGTAGTAATCGTTAATAACTATGTTCTGGGTTATTTTAAATATAACTTTACTGTAATTAATATTTATTAATGATTTTAATGTCTATATAGTTATTATAGTGTAATGTTTCACATCCCCATCCACTTCCCACTCGCACCTGTAGTTTATGTGTATTGAATTACATCATGGTAAAATATATTGTGAAAGTTTATTGTATGGCAAAGTGTACGATTAAACTGAGCAGGTTTGCTTAATTGCCAACAATTTTCAGATTTAATCCACTAAAACAACAACAACTGTGCGATTGTTTTGTTTAATTAATACATTGATAAGTAAACACCATTTAATACATCATTGTATATATCATTCACTGTTATAATACTCGTTCATTGTATGTATGATTAAAAGCTATTGAAATTTGGGTGCAATTTAGTTGTATTTAACATGTTTTTTGTTGTAATGATTTTAGTTATAGTTTGACTAATTATACGATTTGTTGATTGACACTTTTGTGTGGTTATAACACGAAAAATATTTTTAAATTAGACTTAACCACGTTTTGAAGCAATATGTAAATCACTGCTAAAACTTTGATAAAATTGTATAAAAGTTTTCTATAAAAACGGTTAAATGAGTCGTTTCTGCGATTGATTTGTAGCCATTATTTGATTACTTTTATAAACCTGAAAATAAGTGTCAAATGTCAAGATATAACTCTTGAAACCCATACCTCAACACACGATACTCATGTTGAGATCATTTCGGAAATAATAATCGTAATTGAGTTACAAATGGCATGAAATCTAAGAATTTAATTAAATTCACTAATTGTTTATTATAATAATAAAATAATAATATCTATGATAAATAAATGTAAGTGAATTTAAAAAATAATTTTAATTTATTTGTCTAATTATATGAAAAGTGTACATCGGATTCATCAAAATATAATTAAAATGTTTGCAAATGTTAATGTCATTTAAAAATTTACTACAATTCAGATCAATAATATCTTATCGATTTTTTACACTAAAAAATTATTTTACATTAAATACCTTTATCGCTAAAATAATCAAATTATTTGTTTCAATTATTTAAAAAGTAATTTTAAATCATTTTAATAACAAACGAGAATGCGATCAAAAATAAATTGACTTAAAATACAGTACATATTAATTGTGAGACAACCAAAAATAGTAATTTATAAACAATTACGAGATCATTAACTAATGATATGATTTGAATGCGTGTTTGGGTGTGAAAAAACAAACCCAATTTTCAATTCATAATGAAATTACAATTTAAAATATATATCAATCCAATCAACTGTTAACTGCAATTGAAGTGCTAAACGACTAGAAATTTACGGGATTTCTTTGTACAATACATTGCAAACGCGTTTATGTCTACTAAAAGAGTACATTATAGACAATAATGACAATAGTTTGCTGTGTATTATCCCAACAGTTATTAAATTTTCAATTATGATGTAAATAAATATTGCATTATTTTCGATCGGATTCTCACATAACAAATGACATCCAACTGAAATACTATAAAAAAATATTCAAAAAACAGTTTACGAAACAATGAAAAAACAATGGAATTTGTGAGCAAAAAATATACTAATACTTTGATAACTATTTGCATTTTTATATAACTATTACTAATTGTGGCAATACATATTCTTTGGCATCAAAATCAATGCAAAATTCTCTGATATAAGTTAGTAATCACTAAAAATGAATATGTAAATAATTATATCCATTAATTGACTATCGATTTATGAGTAATTGAATGAACGAATCGACTAATAATTACATATTGTTTTGATAAATACTCCAACTTATAATAATTAAAACAATATAAAACAAGTGTTTACTTCAATAAGTACGTACGCACGGGATGGGGAGTTCAGTCACAATTAGTGTCTTAATGTTAAATTGCTATGAATGAGGAGATAATTGTGACCAAAATGTTGCGCACATACAGTACTTATTGAATGAGCCCCTAAGCTGCCAAAGAATGTGTAGTCTATTAGTCCTCATCAGCGGAACTATAAATCTCGTCGTCGGACAGCACTTGTCTGGGATTCACAAATGCTTTCGTCTTTTGAGCCAATTTCTGGTCAATGAGTTGAGCGCTGAGGAAGATCTCGGAGTCATTCTCAATGAGATCCACATAATATTTATCATCAGTTCGCCTAAAACCCAATAAAAACACAACAAACCGTTAGATACATTTAAAAGACATATAGCTGTGGGGGGAGTATGGGACGGCAGTTGACAAACAATTAGAAAGTGGGTTTACCCGTACATAATATGAGCCAACAAATGCTTATTAAATGATAAATCTGTGAACTTTTGTCTGTAAAATAAAAAAACAAATTTCAAAAATAATTAAAAACAAACTAATCATTGAGCCATAAGCCCAAAGCTAACGGCGCTTTTACATAGCTTCGGAGCTCCAGGTGTCCGAACCGAAAGGCTCGACACCGGTCAGTGAACAATGAATGGCGAGGGGAGGCGTTTGACTGAAAATTGGGACCAATTTGTAGATGAGATCGCTTTTCACTTCCAAAGAAGTGCCCAAATCGATGGCAAAAATGCCGTAAATGTTTAAATCGATCTCTTCGTACACCACACGTCCCCTATAGAAAGCGCCCGACTTTTCGTCTTTAAAAGCCACTAAACTTCCCATTCCGTGGAATATATTGCGGTCCTCTTTAATCTTAGCACTCGTATAGTGTCTCCTAAATCATCGAAAACATCAATAAAAATCAATTAATTATTCAAAAGTTACGCCAAAAAGCAAAACAAGGGATTACTTCATATCTTTGGCTAATTTCATGAGTTCATTGAATTTATCGTCAGCCAAGTGGTTGACATCGTTGGCACCGTATGGCAGTGAGCAATAGAAATCGCACGGGTTGTTCACCTCGGTCACTTTGACCACCACATACGAGCCATTCGGTATCTCCACGTCCACGATCTCCACGAACCCCTCAACCATGTCATCCAACTCGTAGCCTATTTATATAATAGTGGGGACACACACACAAAGTTAGCCATAAGTGACCACAAAATGGTACGAATAATGCTTACGTTTTTGAGGGTCGACGTGAAGAAAACTACAGAAAGTTCCCATTTTACAGCCCTTTCCCGTGCCGAAGTATTTACAGGTCATCCGATGGGGTGCACCTGACAAATAGCCATACATTAGTTACCGTACTGTATAATCAAACTATAACTGTAATAGTGTACTGTATATGCAATTTGATTTGAAATTAATTTTTTTGTAAATCAAAATATAATCTTTAATCATAAATACATTTATCATATCTATTAAATAAGTATTAAATATATTTCTATGTATTTTTGTAAAGATTTAACAAAACAACAAAATACATTTAAAGTTTAAAATTTAAACTCAAATCTTAATCTAAATATAAAACAAAATCTAGTAATCGTTTTAATGTGAAGTACAGAGTAACAAAAAATAAATTTTTACATAAAAAGCCAAAAAGAGTTGATTAATATATATATATATAGGAATTTAAACATTTAATTAAAACTTCAATTTTTATAAATAATTCGCTAATTAATAACTAACTAATTAGTGAATAAAATTCTTATCACTCCATAATTATAGCCATAAAATAAACAAAACTGATATTAAATTCAATAACAATTGTAATAATCCTGTTTGAATGAGCCGTGACATGACAGGCAAAGACGGATATACAGGCAATCCTTTTGGCAGTGATCACAGATTCTTAACCTCCAAAATTCGGCACAACATGAGACTCGTATGCAATTCAAGGTCTTCGCGGTCTATAAATAGCTAATTGAGTCAACACTTACTGTAGCCCATGGTCGCGACGCCGGGATTGTCTGTCTGAACGCCATATCTGTTGTCTTTGCAGTTGGCGTCGTCTTCCATCGGATCCCAGTCGTCGTCGTCCTCGTCGTCATCGCATTCACTGAGTCTTTCGGGCAATACATTGCCCATATGGCCGTTCACCGCACCGTTCATTTTCACTGAATTCACGCCATTAACGACCGCAGGGGCGACAGGTGAATGAGATGAGTGGCCATTGGTTGGCACTAATGTGTGGGCGCTGTCGCCGCTTATGTCCAATACAATAGGCGCTTCGAGCATGCGAGTGACGGCACCGTTAGTTTTAGGAGCACTTTGATTGTTGGCAGCACTGGAGCACTGGCTGTCATTAGCCGAAAACATAGTATTGTTGTTGTTCTTCATAATGGGAATCAATCCGTTCATTATGACATCGGGTGGTGTGCCCTCCCGGTGCGCTCTTTCCGCTTCTTTAACCCAATCGAGATTATCGGTGACGGCATATCCGCTCACCACTAGCTTTGAATTCAAGAGAATCTCCTCATTGTCCACATTGGCCCACAACAACACCTCAAGAATGGAGTCCAAGTCAAACGTCTCGGGTTTGTGGACAACACAAGCCGTCAACACCTTCTCTTCGATCAGACAACGGAAGTGTTCGGCGGTCTCTTCGGGCCATTCAGATCCGCCACCGATTGGCGAAATGCTCGACAGACTGCACCGGACGGCCAGCGCCGGGTAGAGCGCGAACTTGCGGGTCAGTGGCATCAGGAGCTTGCAGTCAACCCACTCTTCGTTGCCATAATCAACGTAATAGACGAGCGCTCTGTCGGCGCGCACATCCACCACACGACTCCTATACCAGCGCTCGTCGTGGCTGTACTGCGCGCACCAGAAGGAACCGACGGTCACTTGGGACGGATGGGTGTGCTGTCTGAGCGACGACTCGTAGCACTCGTTGAGCTGTTCATCCAAGTCGTCAAACTGAGCGCTGCCTACTTGGGTGTCGGAGATGCGTACGTAGAACAGGGAGGGACTGATCACAGTCGACGGTTCCACAATGAGTCCGTTCTCCGAGTCGGGTACTATCGGCGCCGGTATTATTGGGACGGTCGACACCGCATTCAAGTGAGGCATAGATTTTGGCAACGATTGCACCGTATGTGGCATTGCATGGCATTCAATGGATGCTTTCGTCTCACAGTTTTGACTCGACTTAGCCTTCAAGTCAGTCGCCGTCTTCTCAGTCGACGACTTCTGGCGATCCAAACGATTATCGGACGTTCCGTTAGCTTTGGGCGAACGCACTATAGTGCCAGAGGTATGCGCACTACCAGACAATTGGGCGCCAGACGTCGACACAACGGGTATTGCCTGTTGTGTGACATTCTCGTCGATATATTCGGGGATCTCGAGTCGATCGAAAACATTGACCATCTTTCCGGTCTCGTCGGCAAACAACAAATCTGTCGGGAATTGAAAGCTCTTCAGCCTTTCATCAATTCTGTCCTTCTTCTGGAACGTGACCAACAATTTCACAGGACTTGCGGTCACTCTGCGAAACGTGTCGATCGACTCCTTATCCCATTTGTAGCTGTCGTCGAGCGGCAGGCCCTGGAGGTAGCAGTGGATGGCTTGCTTGCGCTTCTTCAGCTCACACGACAGGCGCATAGTCTTCGAGAGCGGCACCTCTTCGGTGTTCCCCCAGTCGACGAACTGGACTTTGAGCGTACGAATCGAGTCCTTTTCCACGTCGTCCTCGTAGTGGATGTCTATGACCTGCGCTCTATACCAATAGCCGTCCTCCGAGAAGATGGCCGCGCAATACATACCGATCTCCACGTCGGCGGGTGTGAGTAGGGCGCCGCCCCTATTCAGCAGATCCTCCTGCTTCACTTGAATCGCGTGGATATAGTTGTTGACTTCGGCCGGGTTCAGGTGCACCCAGAAGTCGGACGGTGTCTTGGCGTAGGCCATCGTGACACCCGTGTACTGCCGATTGGGCACCACTTTCACTAACTTAAGCTTCAGGTTGTTGTCGGCGTCGAAGCCGAACGACTGCAAAGAATCGGTCGCCGATAGTATCGTCTCATTCATATTGTCCCTAACATTCTGCACCCCTTTGTGGCGAAGAGGTTGAGCTGTCGGTTGAGCCGACGACGACCTCTGCGACGATGTGCGCGCGTCATAGAAGGTGTCGTTACTCGTGGGACAGGAGGCGCCGTTACCGTTGGCGATGCCGCCCACTCGAGCGCTATGATAGGTGTCCTCCTCTTGAGAGCCGCCGGCGAGTCTTAAGCCATCCATTCTGCCGAACGACCCGAAAGTGGTCATCGAATTGGGTCTCTCTTTCAGAATTATTTGTTCAGAAAACTCGGGCAAAGAGTTGACACTAAAAGGCAAATCAGACACAAAACACTCAATCAAAACTCTGTCTTAATGGCAATAATCATCGCACAAAACACTTACACTTTGTTTAACTGGTGTACAACTGACTCGTACTTCTGATACCTGCCGACCTCTGCAGTGAGTATATCGTTCTCGTGGCGCACGTCTCGCAGCTCTTTGCGCGCCATTTCCCGTTCTTCGGTCACTAATTGCATCTGACTCTCGAGCGAATCCACTTCGACGCTCAACTCCAGCACCTTATTCCTCAGCTCCTGGAGCTCGGGGTGATTGTCGTCGATGGGCGCCGCTGCGCAGGCCTCCAACTCCTGGACGCGAGCCATAAGCACCCGGTTCTCGGTCCTCACCTCTTGGACGCTGATCTTGAGGTGACAGTTCTCGGCGGTGAGGCCGGCGATCACGTCCTTCACATCTTTGACACATTTGAGGCCTTCGTCGAGTCGGACCTCCAAACCGCGCACCACTTCCTCGCCTATCGCCGACAGACTGTCATTCATGGTGTCTTCGGCTATCGTCTAAACACAGGCCACACACGACTTCGACGGTTAAACACGTGATAAACACACAAAACAATCAATTAGTCACTCATTGGTCAGACGAATACGTGTTTGTAATGTACGCGCGGTTTGCGTCCAATTAAGTGAATGGCAAACACACGGGTCTAAGGGTTTCAATGCATCCCTGTTTGCGGCGTTTAATTCAATTGCAAATCAAGTGTTAATTGCAATCACTTTGAGCGCAAACACAATGCAACACATGTGTGGCGAAAGTGAGTGAAAGTGAGAGCGAGTGAGTCGTGTGAATGCGGTATTGAATGTGAGGCAGAAATGCGCCAAACATTGAGTCATGTGTTGTGTTTTGATAGCTGTCTCCCATAACACGCATGCGTTTCACACAAACACTCATTCAATGGACTTTTTATATGATATGAAGGGGCAGTGGAGGGCCCACTCACTCACTAAATACCCCTTTAATAGGCTGTCAATTAGGCGGACAGACAAGAGTTTTTACAGTGACTACTGTATCATATCATAAATGTATTGAGCAATGAGTGACAGGTAGGGAGGGAGTGAGGGAGAGAGAGAGAGAGCTATTTGTTATAAAAACTTTTGTTAAGATTCAACAAAATTAAGTCAAATATAGCGTACATTAACTAAACACTTACTATTAATAAACGAGTGCATGAATTGTAAATTATAAGCTTTAATACCAAAAAACAAACACAATTATCATCACATACTATACAGTATACAGTAATAGTATTTGTCGCATACATTCACTACACGTAACAAACTATTGAAAATAATTTGTTGGCAATAAAATTGGGTTAAGTTTCTTATTTATTTCGCTACTCTTTCAACTAAAAAGACAAGACCTCTCTCTCTCTCTCTCTCTCTCTCTCTCTCTCTCGTACGAAAAACACACATACTTTGAAAAAAAGCACGGCTTAAGAAATGTTAGGTTAAAAAGCGTCACTTAATTGCATGCATAGCCTCTTAATAAGCGAGTCATTTAGATATAACTATATATACACCACAGGACTTACTTATGATTTGCTTTTGATTTATATATAAATCTCAGCTATTTTTGGTGGCATTCATGTCATTCAAATACACGGAGAATATATAATTTTACTGACATTACAGTACATCCACAACACGTACAAAGTATACTAATTATGCAAATATTTTGCGCTTTAAATCATCAAAACTTTTTTTGGGAAAAAAGCAATTCCTATGCCATTCACTCGCAAACCATTGCCTCACGGTTTGAGCGATAGATCGTAAACCCTATTCAATGATTGATTTACACGCTATACGGGCGACACAAATGTCAAAACTTATTTAAGACAACCACAAAAAAGTGGTATAAAAAGCAACAACTATTTGTTTTTTAACACTTATGAACACATTTCACACATTGAATACAATACGAGATTCATATAGACTTAATGATCGGATAAGACTCGAGATATGGCTTAACAGTAGTGTTAACAGCGGTTTGACATTCACTTTACAAACACAATGAAATGCATAAAGAAATTGTGTTTTGAATGCAAAATATGACGACAAGATATTTGTTGGCAAACTATACCAATGTTTTGTGTAAATATAACTTTTGGACACAAAATACTAACAAACATTAGGGAGAGAGAGAGAGAGAGAGAGAGGCAATGAAAGTACCATTTAATAGACAAACTTATAAATAACATTACAAAATCACCCGGCTTACCCGTGGACTCGTGTTATAACCACACAAAAGTGTCAATCAACAAATCGTATAATTAGTCAAACTATAACTAAAATCATTACAACAAAAAACATGTTAAATACAACTAAATTGCACCCAAATTTCAATAGCTTTTAAACATACATACAATGAACGAGTATTATAACAGTGAATGATATATACAATGATGTATTGAATGGTGTTTACTATCAATGTATTAATTAAACAAAACAATCGCACAGTTGTTGTTGTTTTAGTGGATTAAATCTGCAATTGTTGGCAATTAAGCAAACCTGCTCAGTTTAATCGTACACTTTGCCATACAATAAACTTTCACAATATATTTTACCATGATGTAATTCAATACACATAAACTACAGGTGCGAGTGGGGAGTGGGTGGGGATGTGAAACATTACACTATAACAACTATATAGACATTAAAATCATTAATAAATATTAATTACAGTAAAGTTATATTTAAAAATACCCACAACATAGTTATTAATAGTTATTAACGATTACTACAAACAAATTAAAACCTACCGATGCTCCGAAGGACAACATACTGTACCCCCACTTGACAGGGCACCGGTAGTTCACCGAAATTTCGCGAATACTTTATGTACAGCCATAAGGTATACACAGAAAACACATTATTTTTGAACCGAAAACCAAAACAAACTTTGAATTCAATAGAAATCCAATCGACGGCTCAGTTATGACACCAATCGTGAGGTCGTTATCATCCATGAGAGCCATCATCTCGACGGGCGTCCAGACAATGGTCACCACCAGGAGGTACCGAAGCGATTGGCACCTGATTAGCGCCGTATGCCTCCAGAGATCGCCACTAATTGTTCCCGAAATGAATTGGTTGGAGAAGAAGATGTCGGACGTGTTGGACACCGTTGAGACCAATGGCAGCCTCTATAATGACCACGAGATGAGACACTTCGAGGACGAGTGAGGAGACCGGTGACCGCAGCGGTTGATAATCGCGTGTCTAATGTCTGTCTGTGTCTGTCATGTCTTGTAGACGACGCGCCAAACGGATCGCCGCCGGAGACAAAGTGGACGAAAAGGATTTGGAGGCGGCGTCCAAACAAACCGCTCAAGACTTTGAGGAGTACTTCCAGAAGATGTTCAGTCAGTTCTCGAAGGCGTCGCGGATCACACGTGCGTTGATAATCACCGCAAGAATCAGTGCATTGTTTTTAACGAATCCATTGCTGTCTGCGTTTGTGTCCACAGAATCCGATGTAACGAATGACAGGAAATCGTTGGACAGGTGTCTCGACCGCCATCTGATGCTCGTCTGTAGGCAACGATTGGACAACACCGTCGAGGAATGGCTTTTACCGCAAACGGTGAACAGCGGCGACGAGACTATGAGAGAGACGGCCGAACGAGCGCTCCGGGAGTTTTGCCCAACGGGTCAGTTGGAGGTCGGCTTCTTAGGCAACGTTCCGTCGGCTGTCTATTCGTATAAATATCCGCCGCTCGTCACCGATAAGACGCGTATGAATGGCGCGAAGATCTTCATATTCAAAGCGCTCCACAAAAGCGGACACTTTGTTCCCAATGAAGACATTTGTTTGGACTACGAATGGCTCAATCGCACCGAATTGGCCGCACGGTTACCGCAGAAGTATTGGAGTACTATCTGTGAGTCTCTGCTGTTGGAAGAGTTGGACATCAATGACATCATGAGTCGGAACAAGACTTTCCGGCGTATCGTTAAGAAAAGGTTTTCGGTTTCCCAACAATAGCTCATTAATTAATTAGTGAAACAAATCATTGGTTTTATAGAGATATTAATCATTAAATTAAATTAAAATTCTTATATAAATTAAATTTTTAATTAATAAAAGTCTAATCATATGTTTCCAAGAAGGATTGCCTTTTTTGTATGTAAGCGTTGAATGAATTTTACAGTAAAATAAAATGAATTATTTATGAATTTAATTCCGAGGAAATGAATTTTAATGTTTAATTTAATTACTGTATAAGAAAACGATACACATTATGAGTTTCAAGTTTAAATGATTTCCTAACTCTCTGTAAGAAACTTAGCGCTCAAATGACACCCATTTTCTGTTTAGTCTTCAGCTTCTTCTTCACCACATCGTACGACCTCTCCTTCCACTGGGATTTCCGCAGTTTTATAGGCCGACTGCCCACGTATTTGCCTTTAAAACCAATACAAACACACCATTAATAATCATTTTTCATAAAATTCATTCATAATATTCTGATAATAATTACAGTAATTATTCATTAATTTAATAATAAGCAAAAATAGTCATTAAACGCTACGTAAACATGAGTTAAACATCAAACTCAGTCCATTTAATAATATATTTAGTAAATATTATTTACCCTAAATTTCCTTATATTTTCAAAACATTTGCTACAAGAATAATATTTTGATACTATTTTTAAATATTAAAGAATTCCGTTCAAATTCTATATGAAAACAAATATCGATAATTGAATTTTAAAAACATGATTACCAAGAAAACAACGTTAAGTCAATAGGATTCCGAAACACTTCAAAAGCTATACATATTTTCCTATTGTTTTCCAAAAATATCGCACAAATGGTCACAATATTTTGACCTCAATTTATGGCACCTATAGGTTGCCTGTGTTATGCAACAGACTTTCTTGATGATAAATTTAACACATTACTAGAATCCCAATCCCCTTATAGGCACTCATACTCGCAATATTGTCAGTGCACTCATAGATTAATTAGCGATTGAAGCAAAATGTGACTCTAAATTGTATTTTAGTCTTTTAATAGATACAAAAATAAATTGTTTAGAATAATATTGAATTAATGACCAGAAAATGCTACAAAAATAATTAGAGAAATTGATTTTTAATTTCAAAATTATGAAATTCATAAATTAAAATTACATAAGTTATGTAACATTACACTATGGATGGCATACACTTTAATGACTAAAAAGGCATTTCCTAAATGAATTCACATAACTATTAGACCCTTTAATTTGATAATCAAATCTCTAGAGAAGTCGTGCGCAAAATAATCGACTTTTAAATACTCTACAGTTATTTAAACACAGTATACCGTATACTATATACTATATATTTCTAAGGATTATATAATATATAAAATATTCTGTACTTTGTGTTCAAACAACATATTTGACATCAAAACACGATTCTTCGAGATGACAGACGGCCGACCACTCACTCATAAATTCTGTATCTATGGCTTCAATGCCTTTTAAAACCTTTAAATTCTGTGCACAAAATCTAATTATACATATTCTTCATACAGATATTTCTCGTGTCTTCAGCAGTGGACGCAATCCATAGAATAATACACACAATTGAATGCATGGGCGAAGTGGGCGTCCACTCGCCGATCGCACGTACTTTCTTAAAGAGATTCCGATTCTGTTACTAAACACTACCACTGATTCCTATTGTGTGACTCAGTCTTTGTGTAGGCATTATTTTAAGTATAAAATAACATTTAGTTATTGTTTTTCACTCTATTAATACGATAGCTCTGAAATACGATAACTCAAAAAAGGTTACTTAACACACAATTATGTCAACGAATTTTATGATTATTAATTGATTATGTTTATAGTAAATATTAAACCATTTTTAATCATTGACTAAACTTTTATACTGTACAGTATAAAAAACCCACCCCCGCATTGCTTTACTAGTGCTATACTTTGTCTATTAGAAACTCATAAGGAATTTGCAGTTTAATATCGGATCAGAATCGAGATTCCATCCCATATGACACAGTTGTCTATGAGATGAGAAAACTTTAATTAATTAACGGCAAATGCGAGAGAGAGAGAGAGAGAGAGAGAGAAACGATACAATTGTATTATATAACTCGCTATATATGAACAGTAATACAATAAGAATTGTGTAGAAAAGGGTCACAATATTAGTGTTAAAGTTGTTGTAATTCTTTGATTTATTTTCAAAAAACTGCGAATAACTGGAGGTATTATATCACTAGTCATTAGGGCTTTAACTAATTGCTGTTCACAGCCGGGCGTGTCGAGCGTGAGTATCTATAATCTCGAGTGCCGAATCCCTAGTTGATTAATATGTGGTTTGAACACTAAATTATGGGTCAATAAGTGATTGTTTTATTTAGTGTCTTAATAAAATACGCAAGTGCGAAACAACTTTAGAGTAAATTCTTATAGAGAATACCATATACTGTGTGTCCATTCATATAAAACTGTAGCTATCAGTGAATACAAGCGATGCCACTGTATATTGAATCTCATTCTTAAACACAATACTACAGCAAACACTATGCTGTCGTCGCTGAGAGATTAGCCTGAATTTGATCCAATAGTGTGTCTAAGACAGTGATAACACGAATGTGTGTAAAGCCCGGGATGTGTGGGCGGGCGGGGAGGGAAAAACCCGGCAAACGACGGAAAGGGGTTTCAAAGAATCGAGAAATTAAAAACGGATTAATAGTAAAGTGAAAATTAATTAATAAAAAACAACAAAAAATCCTCAATTCATAAGAATTATCGTATTTCTCAAACAATGCAAAAAACACTATAAAAAGCGATAATAAGCTGTTATTTTAGACGTTAAATAATGGTTTGCAAAGACTTTCAACAGAATAGGAATCAGTAGTAGTACTCAAAGAATGGATAGAATATTCTCTTCAGCAGA
>CAJPVJ010002217.1:0-13681 GCA_905397405.1 Oppiella nova
ATATGAATTTATACGCAATATTTTCCGTAAACCTAACGACACTTTGTTTGAAATTTGACGGTTCATTGCCGTTAGTGTTCATGAAGTGCCGTCCATAGAGATAATGTTATTTTTATGTGTAAAATCACTATGTCAATATGTTTACAACTGGATTAACTGGACGAGCTCATGATATTCGGTCAGTTTGATCAATTCAATTTGTCGATATGGGCATATAGTTTGTTTTAATACCGATTATAATTGCACAATTTACTGACAGGACACGATGTTCCCAACTTAGTATATTTTATTCTTGATTAAATGTTTTCAATTAAGTTAACATTGAATTATTAATATAAATTCTTACAGTAACATGCTCAATTAAATTAATTTAAAAGATCCCTCTTATTGACATTGACTATCACACGACACGGATGTGTTTGATGGATAAACCTCTTATACCTTATGGGAACGTCTGTTTTGAAGCACCGTAGGAACCGGTATCGCAATATTAGACTAGCAAGGGCCAATTTGATTTCAAATAGTGCGAAACGCATACCCACGCAATGTCGAGGTCCCGCACCAAACTGCAAATACGTGTACGGCTTAATCAAATGTTTTCTATCAGGCATAAATCTATCAGGATCATATTTGAAGGGATCTTGATAATTCAGGTCCGAATGGTGTATAGCGTGCACAGAGATCTCAATCTGTTGTCCAGCTTTTACAATAATACCGGTATCGCCTAATTTACAGTCTTGTGTACAATATCTAGCTAAGGGTATCGTTCCTGTATAGCGCCGTAAGGTTTCCGATATGACTCCCTCTAAATAGGGTAGTCGTGCCAATACGTGATCAGGGATTTCTCCCGTTTCCGAATCGATAGCGCCTTTTAACTCATCGTATAGTCGGCGCTGAATATCTTCATTGACAGCCATTTCATAGATACTGAACGCCAGCATTAATGCCGTTCCCCCATAGGTGGCCACAAGGAATAGGAATCCCTGTGCTATCATCTCGTTTTCCGCCAATTGTTTATCCCATGACCTCCTGTTCCCCACACTTGACAACCCGTCTGCTACTAGAATTATATTTTACATTTAATGTAGACATGATCATTTTAATAAGTATTTTATAACTGGGTAGTATAATATTATTAGGAATAAAGTACATTATTAAATATAAAAAGCTATATACTTTGTAAATGGTTAAAGGAATCAATTTTTAAAATATTTACTTCGATACTCTACAAAACTATTACCTGGTAAAGTGGTACTAGTATTACCTAGATTAGTAATATCCATTTCAGCATCCATTAATAGTTGAATGAAGTCATCAGGTTTTAAATCCGGATTTTGTCGTCTTTCCGAAATTATATGTCGAATGAAGTCCACGAAAAATTTGGTCGCTTTCGGATCCCTTTTGGGTAAAAATTGCTTGAACCGATTTGGCAATAACAATTGTCCAAGTTCTTTAAATGGAGTAACATGTAGCAAATCTTTTATCATCGAAACAAATACATTCATGTGAAGTTTGCTAGAGAATACACTGGTGGCCATTGCATTCATTGAAAACTGTCTACATACATCCAATAAATTGATCATGCCACTTTCATCTAATCTCGAGTACAGTTCCCCTAAACACTCCATAACCTTGGGCCTCATTTTTCGCACTTTTCCCGGACTGAACACCGGGCTAACTATTGCGCGAACGCGGTGCCAATCATCCCCGGTCAATTGTTTCAGATTTTTACTTGTTATTGCATTGTTAGACACGTTTAGCTTCGATCGATTCGGAAATAGATGAAAATCCTTAACTAATATAACTTTGATTAACTCCGGGTCCGAAATACGCAAAATAGGTGTTTTTCCAGAATAGTACCTTGTTAAATTATGTTTTCTATTAATATTATAATTAGTAATAATAATATAATTTCTAACTAACTTACCCATAAATATTTCCATATTTATTAAGCCATTTGAAGTCCAAGATGTATTTTCGACATTTAAATGCGCTGAGAAAATTTCCAAATATAAGTATTGGTCTAGGCCCATTTATACCTTGCTTGCTCCAAAAATTGAATCCATGAGCGTAAAATCTATTTATAATATTAAATATGTCATAAAACTAAAATATTTTAAAGTATAGATATCACGAATTTACAAGTAATTGTACAGGGCGATTATTACAAAAGTTGATACGATTGTTAATAATAGAAAGTCCATTTTCTAGATTTATTAAAATATAATTTAGTATATATAGATATTAACACTAAAAATTAAGTGATAAATATTAATTCTTACAAATAGTTGTCTTATTATAATTAATCAGTTATATTTTAAGTTTTAATAGAGTATGAATATAAAATTTTAATGTATATAAAATAAATAATATGGATAAATACACTACAATTTATTATTATAAAAGTTTTAAAGCTTAAACATTTTATGTAGGATTACTTATAAATTACAACAATAATAGATTCTTAGGATAAATTTCTAAACAATTTAAAACTGATTTGTCATAGGACATTTAGGACAAATTTTTGAAAAATTTAAAATTGATTTGTCATAGTACATTTAAAATAAGTTTCTAAACAATTTAAAATAAATTTTAAATAAAATTTTTAAGACGCTTTTCTATTTGCTTTTTTATTTATTAATCTTTGTAATGTATATTTTCTTAAATTATCCTATTAAACAAACTACTAGTATATAAGCATTAAATAAAAACATTACACACTCGTTCATACAGTATAGAAACTTTAAATTCAAAACCAATTAATTAATACTTTCTTAAATCTTATTCTTGATTAAATTTATCTAGGTCATAATGCCAATAAATTAGACATGACCATAATGTGATAAATGTGAGGTTTAGACATATTGGACGCCGCCGTCAACCACGAAGTTGGATCCGGTCACAAACGACGCCTCATCGGACGTCAAATACAACACGGCTTTTGCCACATCCAGGGGCTCACCCACCCGTCCTATCGGACAAATCTTGGCCCTCTCTGCGAATAATTCATCGGATTTTTCTTTAGTCACGTTACGACTGATTTCGACAAACTCGGACTTAACGGGACCGGGACTTTTACCGCAAAAATATAGAGAGTAACAAGCACATTAATTTTATATTAACCAATTACTAGTGAATATTAGCGAGTACATACTTGATAATGTTAGCCCGGATGCCTTTGGGGCCCAACTCGAGCGCTACGCACTTTGTGAACATATCCAGCGCCGCCTTTGACATTGAATACAGATAACTGAGCTGTTTCTATTATAAATTAAAGTTAAAATTATATTTAAACAGGATAATTCAATAACTATGCACGGCTACTAAAAGCATTAAACATTTTTTAAAAATAATTTTTTGTATACAAACATATTTAATGGCCATGCATATAAAAATAAATATAAATAAAATAAATGTTTTATAAATAAATACCGGTTTAAGTGCCGCAATGCTCGACACGTTAACGATATTACCCTTAGTTTTCTCTAAATGCTCGACACATAAGTGAGTCAACCATACGACTGACCGGAGGTTTGTGTTCATAATGAGCTCATACTTATCGAGTATATCCCCGTCCCATATGCTCGACACTATACCTCTACCCGCGTTGTTGACTAAAATGTCCAGCTTTTTGAACGTCTTGATAGTGTCGGCTACTAATCGGCGACAGTCGTCATCGTTGGTGACATCGGCCACCACTTCCAGGGCTTTATCACCGGTAGGCGACGCTTCAGCGCACTGTTTGGCCACAACAGACACCCTATCCTTCCTGAAATCGGTGACCACTACACGAGCTCCGAGTCGAGCGAACTCTACGGCAGTGACAGCACCGATGCCACCGCCGGAGCCGGTGATCAGCACTACTTTTCCCGTGAAATCTCTGGAAGTCGTCATGATTTTAGTCTAAACTATAAATGCCTTAAAATTTATGTGAATATAGAGTTTTGGTTAAAACAATAGTTTTTAAAATATGATAATGACTTTTAAATTTATTCTAGCACTAACAATATTTTCTAGAAAGTTCTGTAATGGTTTTCAAAATTCAATTTAAGGAGTAATAGGCAAAGATTTGTAAAATTTAAAAAAAACAATATTTATTCGTCAAGGTTATATTTTTTCAGCATTCTTCAGCAGTTTTAAAACTAGCGTTGTTTCTATGGGATATGTTTTTAGTTTAATTCCACCATGATTCTACTGTACTATATTATTACAAATATATTTATCTTATTTAAATTTAATTGCTTTATATACTTTATACTGAATTATATTCATCATAACATAATTGGTATTTAATTAATTTAAAACAATTAAATACATAGTAAATAATCAGAATCATACTAAAATCAATTAATCTTTATAATCCTTTTCGAATACTCAAATTAGTTTAATTGGTTATTTAATTGGTGAAACAATAACATGTTCATACAGTTTAGTTTAACAAAACAATTTAAAAGCATATAAAATAAAAGAAACAAAGTTACTGGATTATATTTAGTTTCAATTAGCTGACACAATACAATTATGACCTTTTCTCTATACCCACAAACACTTTGTCGGGAAATGTCAACCGGAAGGACCTTTTATGCCGAACGGGAACCTCCGTGTGAGCGGTCCTATAGAACCGGAAACGCCGTACAATGTGGGCGACGGCCGCCTTAACCTCGAGTAATGCGAATCGCATACCAATGCAATTGCGAGGCCCGGCCCCGAAGGGCAGGTATGTGTAGGGCTCAACCAAATGCCTATTATTCGACATAAATCTATCCGGGTTAAAATGCTCGGGGTCCGGGTAAAAGTCCGCACAGTGGTGTATGGAGTGTATAGGTATGTCCACCTGTTGTCCCGCTTTGATGGTAATCCCGGTGTCGCCTAATGTATAGTCTTGAGAGGCCAGTCGTGTCACCCGTTGGGACGTACTGTGCAATCGTAGGGTCTCCGATAGGACGGCGTCTAAATAGGGTAGTCGTGGCAACCGATCGTAAGGAATGTCTCCGGTGTCCGGATCGGTGGCATCCATGAGCTCGAGGTATAGGCGCTGTTGAGCGGACGGGTTAAGAGCTAATTCGTATGTCAGGAATGTTAGGGTAGACGCTGTGGAGTGATACCCGGCCACCAGAAACATAACCGCCTGTGCCAGCACCTCGTTTTCAGTTAGTTTTTTATTAAGGGGAACGGTAGGCGAAACATTGCTGTGAACATCCAGTTCCACTTCATCTACTTCTGAAAGAATTAGCAATTTTAAATGTAGCATGCTAATATTAAACATTATTATATAAAATACTATAATAAGTAGTGTGGCTATTTGTACCTTGGTCACCGTATTCACGATCAGTAGTGACAGTGCCGTCCACTCTATCAGTAGGTAGTTCCGCATCCATAAGCAGTTTCATAAAATCATGCCTTTCATCGTCCATTTGGCGCCGATTAGCCATAACCTCCCGAACCGTGTTTACGAAAAAATCTCGCGCACTCTGATCGCCCGTTCCCCACAATATCCATTTCGGCAATATTAGCCTGGACAAATTTTTGACCAACCCTGACTCTACCGCTTTATTTGCCATGGTAACAAACGGACTGACACGCTGACTATTATATGCATCAATATCTATGTCAAGAGTTACCCTGGCTATTAGGTCCATAGCGTAGGTGCCCATAGAGGTCAGTACGTCGAGCTGCGCATTATTCACGGCGCATGCGCTGTCCAAATGTTGCGCATAATCACTCAAACAGTGCGCAATCGTAGCGTACGTTTTACGTATCTTTCCGGTGCTGAATGTGGGCGACACTATCGCACGTATACGCCGCCAGTCGTCGCCACTCGTGTCCGACAAAAATTTTTGACTAATGGGGTGCCGACCGCTCATGGGTTTCAGTCGCCAGTCCGTGAATACGTGGAAATCCTTAACTAATATCTGTTTTATAAGCACAGGATCGGCTATAGTTAATATGGGGCTGTTTAATAGGTAGTATCTAGATAAAAATGGGATAAATGATCAAATACAGTCAATAATACTGTACCGTGCAAAACAAGATAATAGCATTAGGGACCATTCAATAAGTAGGAACGCAAAGTTTTATCTAAAAATTTACCCCCACCCTCTACAAGCCAATTGTACATAGAACTTTAACATTGTGTACATATGCTGACCTCCTCCCCACCCTTTGCGTACGTACTTATTGAATGAGCCCTCATCAGCATGAATTATCCCTAATTGAAATACCCGTAAAGTTTTCCATATCTTGATAACCAATTAATCTCTTGTATGGGTTGAGGGGTAGTAAAGAACTGTAGAAAATTACCGAATATTGGGATTGGTTTAGGGCCAGGGATGCCAAGTATGGACCAGTAGTTGAGGTTACGAGCTAAGTGTCTTTTTTGTTGTAAATTATTTATTAAATTAAACATAATGTTAAGTTATTTAGACGTATTTTAGCTTACCTATAAATTATAAACCCAATTGATATTAGCAACGTTGTCAATACAAAAATAATGTATAATGTCTCCATTTTAAGTTTAACATTTATTTTAAAATAATATTCTGTTGCTATTTAATGAACAAGGATGTATATTTAATAATATAATTTCTAAACCTTGAATATGCCAAATCATTATAAAAGCTAAAAGTAAAAACTGCTAATTATTATATTCATTTGAATTTAATATATTATTTTTTAAAATTCTTTATTAGTATGATTATATAATTATAATAAAATGTACAAAAATTTTAATTGAGTTAAATTATTTTTAAAATATTAATCATGTCCATTATTTATGATCCAGTCAGGTATATACCGTACTTAAATTTAAATGTTTATACTTAAATATTAATATTAGCAATATAATTATTATAGTCAAGATATAGAGGAAAATAAGCAAACTTCCAAGATTACTAAAACAATTCATACATGGTTGTCTAATTTGTCTAAAATTATACCAGCATTTGGTATAATATGCGCTATAACTGGTACGGTATTTATATATGAAAGTAATTTTGACATAAAATATAATTTTAATATTGTATTAAATTATACACAAGCTTGCACACTAAATTCATTGTTAACATTTATATCAAAATATTTGCAAGATGTACCGGTAATTGAAATACTGATAGTCAGGTAGGACAAATATATCTTATTTTAAAAAATTACCATCATTAATAAATTATTAATATTATAATAATACTTGATTTTATATATAAATATAAATCTATTAAAACCATGATAGGTTTTATTTCAATAATATTTAATATAACTAACTTCATTATAAGAAAACATTTTTTCCAACATAGATTTTTGGGTCAATTTTTAATTTTTAGCCTTCTCACTATATTAAACATGCGTAATATTACACCGTTGAGCAAGGAACTTTTTAAAATCTTATTTAAATTCAGTATTTGTATGGGATTGGGATTTGTGTTGCTTTATAATTCCTGTCGTATGTTACTCCTATCTGAAGTGGATTTAATAATGATGTCTACCCTGATATTTGTCACTGGATTCGCGTATTTTATGCTCAATGACCCGATTACCCGGGTACACATTGGCACAGGTTTATTGACCATGATTGGTGTGCTTTTGACATGTCGACCCCAATTTATATTTGGCATAAACTACACAGACCACCTTATTGATAATAATCAACGAATGCACGGTATTGCCGTAACATTAGCTTGCGCATTTGTATTTTCTCTTTCCAACATTTATCTACGCATGCTAAAATCAATTTCAATATCAATACCATGCACAGCAAGTTCAATTACGATAGTTATCATCAGTTGTATCTATCAAACAAACGTAGATAGATGGATCATGCCTACAGGAATAGTAACATGGTCTATTTTACTATCGCAAGCAATTTTGAGTTCAGTGGCTGCTTGGATAAGCGTATTAGGCACTCGCTACGTATCACCAGGGCCGTTATCAATAATTTATGGCTATTCAATCGTGTTGTCATTTGTCTGGGATATAACCATATTTGGCGAACGTATTATATGGACGTCAATAGTGGGCTCATGTCTGGTCATCACTGCTATAGTAGTCGTAGCGATGAATATTATACGACAGGAATCGCCCGAAAAGTTTCGGGAATTAATTTACGAGAAAATCTGCTGTTTCTGTAAACCTAATGATAATAATATAATTTAACTAGTTTAACCATTTATTTATATATTTTATTAATTTTTTGTTATTGACATTATTTAAAATCTTAAATAATTATTATGTTATTGAAATTATAGGATTCATTTAATTTTTAAAGAATTTTAAACATTTAACTTAAAGATTTATTATCAAATATTAAAATAAAATTCAATTTAATTTGGATTGTTTGTCATATACAGACTAGCTTGCTAATTTTTAATTTTAATTATCAGTCACATAAATGCAGGGTCGATAACCACACAGGTATATGGCATCAGTAATGTCAGTAATTTTAGCAGCATAATAAAATTATAAAAAAGCTTAGATTTTCTTAATCCAAATAAACATCACCCTTATCATGATTTAAAGCAATGTACATGCAAATATAAATAAATGTTCAATGTTTGTTTTTATTTGTTTTTATTTTGTAAAATTTACCAGAATAATTTTATTTGAGACTAAAATTTAAAATTAAAAATACCTTTAAATTTACATTACATTTCATTTTACTTATACAAACATGACTTGATATTTTTTACAGATATAGAATAATATAAATAATTCTCGCACAAAAAACATTTACAACCACTTATGTATACTAACTAGTAAATATACTTTTAATTGAGCATTGCAAAAATGGATAAAACTATTCAAACTGTACGAGGTGTAAAATTTCCCAAAATACCAGATTTATCTCTTAAATCCATTGAATTCGCGCTGAACTACCAGCCCGGACATGGCGATCGTATTTTAATGACATACCCCAGGTCGGGCACCCGTTGGACCTCATATATAGTGCTGTCTATTATGGGATTAACGGACATTAATGGCGATACTTATAAAAACCTATGGCTTGAGAGTAGCGGTTGGACACGACTTATGGACAGGCAATCGGTGACTAATGTGGACAGGGATGTTGGAAATTGTACTTTCTTGACCACTAATACTAGTTTCACATCCATGGCCTATAGTCCGGACGCAAAGTACTTAATAGTATTGCGAAATCCGAAAGACGTTTGCGTTTCGTATTATTATTTCGCGAAACATGTCTTTCAATCGGATCTCGATTTTCACGATTACTTTAAGCGGTGGATCACCGGAGAGGACGTCCCGTACGGCGACTACTTTGAGGCGATTCAGTCGTATTGGGAGCACCGGATGGATGGGAACTGTACTCTCATTACGTATGAGGAGATGTTAGCGAATCCGAGGGACAGTATTGTGAGAATCGCCTCATTCTTGGGCACCAAATACGTGGACCGACTGTACGACCGGTGCGATGAAGGGGACGGCATCGGTAGTAGTGGTGACACACTATTGGATCTCATAGAAAGGGAGTCCAGTTTTAAGGCTATGAAAAGTAGTCATCCCTCTGGAGATAAACACTTTCGTAAAGGAATTTCCGGCGACTGGAGGGCTGTTATGTCGAGAGATGAGAGCGATTTGATTGATGAGAAGGTTAGGGATGAGTGGATGGGAACGGGATTAGAGTCGTTGTGGGAACTGGAGATGAAGTGGTGATTGAAATAATAACTTCATTTTCTAGTGATTGATAACTACTGTATAATCAAGATTTTATAAAACCATGTGCATTTTAATGTAGTTATATTTCTAAATAATTTATTTACCCAATAAATTCAATATAATTAATAAAATTAATAGGCTAATAATTATTTTAATAAAACTACTAATTTGTGTATAAATGTATCATGATCATATGTGGACATAGCCCCCATCGCATACAAAGCAACTTCCGGCTATGAACTGGGCGTCGGGTGACGACAGGTATAGCACGGCGTTAGCGATGTCTATGGGTTCACCCACCCGTCCCACCGGTGTTTTCATAGCGATCTCATTATACTTGACACCGGACTCCTGTTTTGTAGACCCCATAGTCAATAGAAAGTTAGTCATCACAGCACCGGCACTATATTTATTTTAAAACAAAAATATTACACAAATTAAATGAGCCAGGTTTATTTAGCATTGATTATAGTATACCAAATAGAGTTGACTCGTACGCCATAGGGGGCTAACTCTAGTGCCGCACATTTGGTGAACATATCTATCGTACACTTTGCAGTACGATATAAGGGAAGTCTAGGTGCCTGTAAAAGTTTATTTTATTAAATTATAAAATTAGCTTGCTTTAAAAGTATTGATTATTTTAAAAACCGGTTTAATGGCCGCATTGCTCGATATGTTAACGATATTACCGCCTGTTTTAGTCAAATGTTGGGCACATAAGTGGGTTAACAGTACGACTGAACGCAGGTTCGTGTCCATACAGTCACCGTATTTGTGCATAATATCCGGGTCAGTGATGGTACTTAACACCCCTTTACCCGCGTTGTTGACCAATACGTCGAGTCGCGTGAATGTGTCGATTGTGGTGGCAATGAGTCGCCGACAGTCCTCTGAGACACTCATATCCGCCAACACTTCCAACGGTTTTATACCTTTAGGCGACACTTCCCGACACTGTTTGGCCACATCTGACACCCGCTGTGCGTCCCGACCGGTGACCACTACTTGCGCCCCGAGTCGGGCGAACTCGACGGCAGTTTGGGCACCGATACCACTGCTCGAGCCGGTGATCAGCACTACTTTACCCATGAAATCTCTCGAGTTACCCATTATATTAATAAATTAAAATAGTTTTGAGTTTATTGTATTATTTTGAACCAATGTTTTAATTTAATATGATTCTAGTTCACCACTAACTTAATGAGAAAAAAATTAACGTCTGAAAGTGGCTTATAAAAAAGTATTATATACTAGGTAAGTGCTAAAGAATTATGAAATAATATTTCAGTAATATATATACGGTGTTAGTTTGCAAATTTATTATTATAGCTTCATCATTTACAGTATATTTTTATTTATAGTTACAGTATAATTTTTAAATAATAAAATTATTTTGAATTCTTTTTACTTGAATAAAATTAAGAATTTACATTTATCAAGTTTAATTCATATTAATAATCAAATAACTTATCATGGAGAAGTCTATTGAAACCGTACATGGTGTAAACTTTCCAATATTCAACGGCGTTCACATTCAATCCATAGAATTTGCCCTGAACTACCAGCCCGGACATGGCGATCGCATATTAATGACATACCCTAAATCGGGCACCTGGTGGGCCACCTATATCGTCATGTCACTACTGGGCGGCAATGATCTCAATCATGTATTGACCAAAACATACGTGAATTTATGGCTTGAGGGCTGTGGACAGTCTCGCCATCAAGAGAGACAATTGGGTACCGGCGCGGACAGGGATGCCGACAAGTGTTGGTTTATATTGACAAACATGTGCTTCGCATCCCTGGCCTATAGTCCGGACGCAAAGTACTTAATAGTATTGCGAAATCCGAAAGACGTTTGCGTTTCGTATTATTATTACGCGAAAAGTGTCCTTCAATTGGATCCAGATTTTCACGATTTCTTTAAGATATGGATCACTGGAGAGGTTCCGTACGGCGACTACTTTGAGGCGATTAAGTCGTATTGGGAGCACCGGATGGATGGGAACTGTACTCTCATTACCTATGAAGAGATATTAGCGAATCCGAGCGACAGTATTGTGAGAATCGCCTCATTTCTGGGCACCAAATACGTGGACCGACTGTACGACCGGTGCGATGGAGGGGACGACACTACCGGTGAGATACTATTGGATAGTATAGTAAAGGCGTCTACTTTTGAAGCCATGAAAAGTAGTCATCAGTCAACTGAACACTTCCGGAAAGGTATTGCCGGCGACTGGAGGGCTGTTATGTCGAGAGATGAGAGCGATTTGATTGATGAGAGGGTTAGGGATGAGTGGATGGGAACAGGTTTGGAGTCTTTGTGGGAACAGGAGATGAAGTGGTGATTGAAATTATTTTTAAAAAGATTTTTTAAAGTAATAGATTTTTAATTAGATTTTATTATCAATAAAATATTTAATAACGTAAATATTATTTAATTTGTTTATTTTATATTAAATTTAAAATATTTAAAATAAATATTTTATATTTTTTTAAAACATAATTGACCCCGGTTATTTAAATGTATAATAATAAAATACCCAAATTAAATCAAATAAATATTTGACATACAGTAGTATTTAATGTAACATTAATCTGTCATATCTATTTTCTAGTGCCATTATTAAATTATTTGTGAACTTGATGTTTGTTATACCAGTAGCTATTTTCTAGTAAAATAAAAATAAAAATAAAAATGTTTTATCATGTTGTTTATTTAAATTTAAGTATATTTTGAAATCATTAAAATTGGAATTCAATAATATTTGCAAATCATTATCTTAATAAAATAACATTTAATAAAACATTTTATTTTTAATATGCCAGTAATATACAGTACATGTTCAATATTAATATCAATACACTTGTATAATATATATAAATACTATAAAGTTTTAACAAAAATTATTTTCAATTTATAAAATAAATTCTCAAATATTAAATGAATATTGTATATAATTTCGAGGGAAAGGTAGCCCTAATCACTGGCTCGAGTTCAGGTATAGGCGCCGCCACTGCTCTACTATTTGCCCGAAACGGTGCCCGCGTTGTCATCACTGGTCTCGACGGTCGAGACGTGCGTTCAGTCGCCGACGAGTGCGCCTCAGTATCACCGATAGGGTCGTCGGCTATACTCGAAGTGGTGGTAGACGTGCGCCGGGAGTCCGATATTAGAGCACTGGTCGCTGAAACCATTAATAGGTTTGGACGGATAGACGTGTTAGTGAACTGTGCCGGTATCCTTGACCTGACCCCCATAACTCATCCGGATTACGTCAAAAATCAATTGAATGTGCTTGATGTTAATTTAAATCCGTGCGTATTATTGACTCATTTATGCGCTAAATATTTGAAGTTAAGCTCCGGTAGTATAGTCATCATATCTAGTGTGGCCAGTGTACAACCCGTAAGTAGTAGTTTATAGTATTAATTAAGTGATTAATGTTTTTTGAGCTTGATACAAAATTAGGCCAAGAACCATTCAGCATATTGTATGTCAAAGGCTGCTCTCAATATGTTTACCAAATGTATGGCAATTGAATTGGCTGACCATGGTGTTCGTGTTAATGCCATATGGTATGCACATGATTAATTTACAAATTACATTGGTTAAATCTACTATTAAAATAATCAGAGATGTCCAAAATTTTTTAAATCGTCAAAATGGTGTTTTATAATATTAGCAAACTTATTTACTATTCAAAACACTAGTATTTTCTGATTTACAAGTGACTATGAATTTCATTTTAAATAGTAATATGACTTAAACATAATATATTATATTAAACACAAAATAATATTCAAATGATAGTAGTAAGAGTTTTTTTAAACATACATTAAAAATATTTGAGTAAATAAGTAATAGCCATAAATGATTAATAAACTAATATTCATGAGTTTTTGAATAAATGCTACTTTAATCCTTAATGCATTCTATAAACTATAAAATACTAGTGTTGTATAGACTTTGCTTAAATAGTAATAAATAGTAAATATATACATCACT
>CAJPVJ010002218.1:0-13681 GCA_905397405.1 Oppiella nova
GGCGACAGTTAAGACTCTTCGAGGCAATGAACCGAAGAGTGGATCCACTGAATGCTCAGTTCAGACAACTACTGGTCGAGCAGTTGATGTATGAGATGCTGAGGACTCGGCCGTGGATTCGCGACTTCGACAGCGACCAGTCAAACGGCAATATCTGTGAGCCGTTAAGCGATTACTTCCGGAAATGGCGGCAATTGTCTGACAAACACCCGTCCACTCATCAGCGGCGCGAAGACGTCTATAAATGCAAAAAATGCAGAATTTATTTGTTTAATGAGATTAATGTGATTAAGGGATCAATTGGTGGCCAATCGTCGTGCGACTCGCTATACGTGGAACCGTTGACTTGGATGACGGAACACATAAGCCATCAGGAGAGCGGAGCAATCAATTGTCACCACTGTTTCGGCAAATTAGGACATTTCCATTGGAATCAAATCCATTGCCACTGCACTCAACACATTGGCCTCAATTGTCTCGTCTTCAAGATCGACATCAAGAAAGTTGATTCGCCGCTCATTCTCGTGTCCGCAAACATTTGAATCATTTGTGAAGCATTCATATATCATTTGTTAATAAATGCTATTTCTTTATACTTTTGTTTATCTATTGCTACTTTTGTAACGTATTTTCTTTCGTTCAATAAATGGATTTTATTAACAAATATTCGTTTAAACTTTAAACCGAGTCTAAGAATATTCTGTACAGAATCTGCTATTTGATAAGAGTTACAGTTTATTTGGACTCAATCTATGATTTAGTATTCATTGAAGGTCTGATTGAAGGCTATTCACGCAGTGTTATCGGAGTTCTTATAGGAATAACATTTTTACATTTATTATATCTATAACTACTGGTAAGAACTTTAAGTACAGTACTGTACACTCATTGAGTATGACCAGGCTCACTAATCGGTCCAGTACATTTGAGAACCATTTCGCAATAACTATTAGTTCATAATTAGTGCATAAAAATATAATTCCAGTGCAAACTGATGTTTCCATTCATATTCTTATCAATAGTTTTACGATTATATTATATAATTTACTTTACTGTATATAAACTCATCAATTATTTCTTAATTTCTTAATTAAACAACTGATGATAAGAATTTGATACAAATTATTAAGTTTTGAGTGCAATAAATGTGAAATATATGAGAATTTAGGTAAAATGTACTGAACTGTGCCTGGTCATTCTCAAACAGTGCTTGTTTACAAATTAGTTGAAGTGCAAAAATACAATTCCTATGAGAAATTCTGTGATATTCCTGTGATATTGAGTGAATAGCCTTCAAAAAAACATTCAATTCATAGTACAGTAAGTCATAAATTGAGTGCAAAGTTATCACTAGTGGTGAGATATGTGTGAATAAAGCGGAAAACATATACAATGTGTCAGTCGTGGCAAACAAATCAAGAGTTGGATCTCAATAGTGATTAAAAAAGTATCAATGATTTTGACATAACGTGTCGTTAGCTTCAGTTTGCCTGTGACTGTACTGCAGTGGTGCGGTCGATAGGGCCGGTATGGCAGCACTGGTAGCGGTGGTATAGCATGTGGTGAGTGGTGTCGCCTGTGTTGAGGTGCGAGTGAACGGCTGTGTTGTGAATGTTTTGATGAATAGACAACACATGACATAATAAACATCATTGCGATTGCATTGGACTTATGGCCGCAAACACTCACTGCTTAAGACTCGACTCGACTTTGCTTTCAAAAGACTAATGTGTGGACCCTTTGCTCACTCGTGAGTGACTCGCCTCAAGTAACCCATGATTATAGCCACCAACTTGTCGGCCATTGTCTGCTCGTGAGTGGTGTGGCTGTGGACGAGTGATAAAAAGGTCATTCAGTAGTGGTAATGGAAAAAATGGCGACCAATAGTCCTCGTGGGGACAGAAGTCCGGTCCTCAAAGTGGGCCAACTCTGGCACACCATCGATGACAGCGAGACACTCAACGGCGAAGACAGTAAGTCCAGTGCTAACCACACCACCACCCAATCGATTGACAATTGCATTGAGTTTGTTGTTGTTGTCATAAGACATGCATTTGTTTTTGTTTGCATTTTTGCCACTCTTTTGGTGGCAAACAATGAAAACAAACTTTGATTTCATTTGAAAACTCAATTCATTTGCATTTGATTTGCTTTTCATTGATTTTCCGCTCAATTCATGGTTACTATGAATGCGTGAATCCATTGAATCCGTAATTAATGCATTTGTTGTGACATTTAGCCGAAGAGGAAGACGACGTAAACAATGATAATAAAGAAACGATGAAATTGAGACGAGAAGGTCTGTCACCACTTCCTCGAGTGTTTACAATTGATTCTACCATTAATTGCTGTCTATTACACAGATATGTCTTTGTTTGGCTTATGTCCGGCTTGGGATCAGTTTTATTTAGTGGTTTGCGAGTACTGTAAACAAGTGATTAAACCGCAGGCTCTTCAGCGCCACATTGGTATGCAATCAGCACTCATATGATGTGACTTTGCATTTAATGATCTCTTGTATTCCTCCAGAATTACGGCATTCATATCACGCGAATAATAACCACATTTTCAATCAATTAAACAAATCATTAAAACTGCGAACCGATAGTACAAACACGACCACAACAGCGACCACTCAGCCATCGGTGACCACATCATCGCCGGACACCACCAGTGATAGTAAGGAAGAGACGGATGGCTTAGTGAACGGCAACACAAACACCGATCACATGAGTGCCGAAGACTTGGTGAACGATTGTATTAATAGTGAAGTGAAAGTGTTGTTGAACTCAAATGACTTGAAGACCATTATCGACAACAATAACATCGTTGTCATCGATAGTAATAATAGTGTTATACAATAATTGTGTGAATAGTAACGAATTGAACGATTATCCCATTAAAGCAAACTCTAAATTAATTAACTTATTGTCGCCAAACGTGAGTACAACACACGAGCCCCTACTGCCAGAGACCCTACAGCCGCCCGGACCCGGACCCGGACCCGGGTATGCAGTGGGACTCGTGAGTGCCGACAGACATTCAGTGACTATTAGTGTTCCGGAAATTAGTTTAAATAATAATCACATTATTGACAACAAATTAGATGTTATGGTTGACTGTGACTCCGTTGTGACGCCCGTTGTCGTCGTGAAGCCGCCGCCGAAGAAGAAGTCGTACAAGAAGTCGGCGAACCCGAGGAAACTGCTTCCCTGTAAGGACCGGCTCTACGACCCCAACAAACACTGCGGTGTCTGTACGCAGGAGATGGAGAAGCCGTGCACTCGGAGTCTGACCTGTAAGACGCATTCGCTGACACTGAGGCGCGCAGTCCAGGGCCGGCTCAAGAACTTCGACGAACTCCTGTGCGAGCACCGGGAGGCCAAGGAGGCGGCGCTCAGGGCTCAAGGCATCGAAATAAAGCCCACGAAGAAAGCGATTCAGAAACAACAGCAACAGTTGAAGGCTTCACAACAACTACAGCTCAAGGAAGAAGCCAATCATCTGATGAGTGATACGAACCATTTGTCGGCCATTTCGCGGCCGTTAGTGTTCAGTGATTCGCAAGCAATCGACTCCACGCTCACCACAAATATCAACTCCAATATCAACAGTTTGTTGACATTTGTCTCATCGCCGTTGAGCTCATCGTTTGAGAATCTAATGTCTCGTAAATCGCGTCAACCCTCACAACAAACTCATCGCAAACTCACTCACAATCAGACGGAAGTGGACGCCGACGGCTCGGTCTACATGTGTTGCCACCCGAGACCGGCGGCCGTCTGTAACTACAGTATGCGGACACTCGACGGCTCGCGGCTCCTGTCGCGCGGCCACGACCTGACCCTATCGGCGTTGAGGGCGACCTTCAATAGCCCTCTGTTTGTGTCAAAGTTAGCGAACAATCAAAAGTGTGCGTCAAATGTGTCCCAACTGTCTGTGAAGAGTCCATCGCGTCATCCAAACCAATCTCTTGGTGTCACCAAAAAGCTCAGGACTTCTATCGACGCCTCGTGTGAGTCGACGACCACCACAACGACCGACGAGTCGCCGGCGCTCGACCCCTACAGCTTCGCCGACGCCATGACCACCACAATCACCAATAGTTCCCACAATTATACTTACGTTAAGCCAAAGACTAACATAACGACTAAACACGTGACGAATTCATCGGCGACTAAGAAGCGCAAGAAAAGTGATTTAAACAACAGTTGTACACAAAACTCAAGTCTTTTAAGTAATGGACAACTCTTTCATCCGTCGATTACGAGCGCAAGTAATCCCAAGAAGAAGAGTGCCGTCAAAAAGAACTCTCAAAACACTAGTATTTCTGCGTTGAATCCAATAGTGAGCCAGGTGAATAATATTTTTTTATTCAAAAACATGAATCTTTGTACTCAAAGTGATAATCATTAAGAAAAACAATAATTTCATTGATATTTCAAGTATTGAATTGCGTATAAAATATTAATAAATTTTAATGTTATGACCAAAGACTGGAATATTATTTTTTTAAATAAATTATGTAATGATAGGCATTAGGCGTAAAATTGCACTTAATTTTCAATAAGTTATAAATATTTCGGTTGTTTTAACGGTATTAACAGTGATATATACTATTCGTCATAAAAAGTAATAAATTAAATATTAAATTCGATAACAAAAATCAATTAACAATATTCCTATAATTAAATTCTCGATTAAAGCTATAAAAATATTTTAACAAATTTAAGGCACAAATCAAATATAAGTCATTTGTTTGTTGATGTTTTGATCAAACATTAAGTCGAATGCTTTGGCGAATGATATGAATTGCAAATAATATATAAGAAAATTAATTAAAAACAAATTCTTAACAAATATATAAAAAATATAAGAATTAACATAAATCTAAGTGACAGGCATTGGACCGCTTGTACTCAATAGACCTCTCCTTTGCTGTTGTTTTCGTTGTTCAGTCATCTGAAGTAAAACACGAGAATTAGTTCATTTCTATCGAATGGACAGTTAGTTTTTAGATAGAATACCTGGTCTTTAAGTTCAAATAGTTGTTGGCTTAAAGTGGAGACCAGTTTTTGTGTTACTTCGAGTTGAGATTGCAATAAACGGAACTCATTTTGCTCGCCCTCGCCATCGTTGGCCGCTAAAGACATGGCTCTCATCCGTGGAAACCAATCCAGATTTCGCTCCTATAAGTCATTTGCAGACAAATATTAGGCAACCGTTGGGTAGATAGTGAGCCATACCTTGATCATGGTGGCCACGTAGCTCTCTGGACCAGTGAATTCGGTTGGATTTTTGACTTTAANTACCTTGATCATGGTGGCCACGTAGCTCTCTGGACCAGTGAATTCGGTTGGATTTTTGACTTTAACTAAGACTATAAAATAGAGGTAATGCCACATATTATGCTCGCATCGGATGTGCTCCTCGAATGACACACTCTTATTGTCGAACGCAGACCTGTCCAGACCTACCCATCCATTCAATTGTCTCATTAAAATGTCAATCAAATAATGACTTAATTATGACAAAACATTACCGCATATAAAACAGGTGTTCTTAAGAATCTCGTCTTTCTGTTGCTTTTCACTCCTGAGGTCAGCGAATGTGTCGATAATGACACCAAAAATGAGATTAAGGATAATGATAATGACCACGAAATAGAAGACGAGGTCATAGATAACTCGGGGCAGGTATTTGGGTTCGACAGCACTCGGAGACCGCAACACATCGCCGATTCCGCCGCCATTCCTGAGGCCCTGATTTAGTGTCGTTATGATACACATTATGAGTGAATCGCAAACCCTTTCTTTCACCGATTCCTCCACCTCTTCGCTCAGCGAAGTGTCCGAATCGTCCGATTTATTCAATAAATCAAATAAAACACTAGAATTTCTGGAATGTGTGTCCGTTTGATTGGTCTGATTATTGCAGTTATCTGTAAAACAGTGACCGCTTTCGGGCAAATCGGTCGGCAATTCGTCCAAAGCATAGGATGAGTCCACTTCCATGAGGAAGTCGTCTCTGAAGAATATGTATCCGATAATTGAGAACAAATAGACCAAAATGAGAGCCAATATAGCCGTTAGGATAATAGAGCGCCCGTTTCTGGTCACAGACCTAATCACGTTTCGGAGGGTTTCCTCCTGATATACAACGTTCAGGAGCTGTCGGTTAGGCATAAAACAATTTGTTACAAACTGTGGTAATTGAGGCGTCAATCAATGAAATACTCACTAAAATACTGTAAATCAACGGATCGACTATAAGGCCCGCAATACAGAAGATTAGATAAATGATGTGATATAGAAATTCTTGGTCCAGAATAATACGTTTGACATCTTTGTTGAACGTCCCGTGATTTCCCATCGTTGAGATCAAATGGACGGTCGTTATGATGACATTAGCAGAGCCTAAGATAAAGAGTGTCGGAGGAATGCCTATACTGTATATGAGTCTCAGTATGAAAGAGGCCCCCAGGAAACGGACGCCTGCCTTCCCGGGCATTGTCAGCACCGATGCCAATGATATCAACATAACCGCCCAAATCAATGCAGATAAACGTGAGTCTAATTCTATACAAATTTAATTTAAAGGGATTTTTTAATCACTAAAATTTTTAAATAATTGCATGTAATTTACCGGTTTGTGAGGGAAAGGGATAAAAGAATGCAATTATAATATTGATGACAACCGCTAAGTTAAATGAAAAGGAGTTCCAGATAGACATATGCCGTGACACCCAAAACAATAGTGATTGGCCTTTGAATGCGATATAAATATCATTAATTATGGTTGAAATCAATTTGCATTTCAATGAATACCTCTTAACTTCTTCTGCCATTTCATTTCATTGAACAGATCTTCGGTCCTCTCGAAGAAGTCGGACACTTTGCTCCCCTGTTCGTCACGTTCTGCCGAGTGATATGTTTTCATTTTGGACTCTCGGGTCAAAAACTCGCAAATCTGTGGCACCGGAAACACTATCTGTTCCATCGTTCGGTCGTGTCTTACAATCTGTCAGACAATTCAATATACAGAATATGAATATATTTGCCAATCGTCTCAATGGTAGGCTTACCTCGATCTGTGCGGTGTGCGACTGATAATAACTGAGCGATTCTCTCATTTTGGTATTGATTTCAATCTCCGTTTCGTTTGAGTTCTTCAGAATTGATGCCAAATCTTTGTTATGTTGAGCCAATTGGTGACACAGAATGTAGATGTTATGTCCGACCTCTTTAGGGTTGACCGCATCGTCGGTGTCGTCGATGTCGGAAAAGCTGTCGATTTCATCGGTGCTGTCGTGGCTCTGATGGAAAGCATAACACGAGACGTCTATCAACTGTTTGGGACTCATATTAAACAGAATTCTTTCGGCATTTTCAGAGTCGGCTCTGCTCTCCATTATAGCCAATAATAACTTCGAGGCGTTATTCTTGAGCTCCAGAATCAAATCCATGCGTTTCTTCCCGAGAGGATTGATATCATTGAGAATAAGTGCTATAATTATGTCGATTCCGTTGGACTCATGCATTGCTATACAGTTTTGGTTCTCATGGCACGGGCCCTGACAGTACTCCGTCAACGTCTCCAGAGTTTGGTTAACTAACGCCACGTTATGTTCATTGATATACAGCCCGAGTAGACCCAACCCACCAGTGGTCGAGCCGCACAAACGGTCCAAAAACATGAGGGTTTCCGATATTAAATTGAAATTATTTTTGTTATTCTGGTTGCGGAGGAAGTTTTGTAACTCGTAATTATGGTTTTCGCACAACAGTTGCAAAAATCGTAAGATCTGTTGCATTACTGCGATCTCAGAGGGAAGTCGCGAGTCGTAGGCTTTGGTCCGCGACCCACGCCTTTCGGTGCCGTAAACTAAATACACGTCTTCGAGGGGAACGAAACTATTTGATTGAGAAGTCGACTCTCTGTCGTCGTTGAAAGACGAGTGGTTTATGAGAGGAGGAGTGGACGGCGTGTAACTCAAGCTATTGATGTGTTGGTAGGCTTTGTCCGTCACATTCGCCGCATCCATGAACTGTTGCTTCAGTTCCTCCGTCAACACAATCCCGTTATGACTGCGACTACTTCTCAGGGTATCCCTGCGTCCGACGTATCCATTGCTGGTCTCAGACTTGTCTCCAGCGGCGTCTTCTCTATCGGATTTGTTGTGTTCACTGGACGTGACATTAATGGTGGACTTGATCTCGTGCTGAGCGAACTTCATCTTATCGAAGAACACTTTGAAGAACTTTTCGGCCGAGTTCTCGGCAGTCATTTTGTTGAATATAGACCTCTGGGTGGTTGAGTTGCCGCCCTCCAGGAGCGCAATACCCAGTTCCACGCACTCCACGAATATGTTATGAATGGGATTACTCATAATCAGCTCAATCACTAGATTACTGCAGCCCTCTCTGTCCAAATGGCACTGCACTTCCGATAGGGTCATCTCGGCCCTGGACAGCAGTATAGCCCCGGGACCAAATTGGGTGGACGCCTTCTTTGTTACTTTTGGTATGATTTCTGATTTAATACTCTTTTTGTCGCTCTTAATGATGTCTTTTCGGGACAAATATCGATCCAATAATACTTTTCGAAGCGCTTCGCCCTAACAGTGCAATAGTTTTTATACAATTAGAAACATTACTATTGCTAAATGAAAGTACAGTTAATAAATAGCATAAAATTAAAAAATATGAAAATTATATAAGTTTACGTATCATAAAATAATTTCAAATAAACAAAAATAAGAAATAATTTTACGGTAAATAAGAAAAACCATTCAATACGTGAACAGAAAGGGTTGCAAATAATGGGTGCAAAACATTCTCATATTTGTGCCAACAGTTGATATAATAATGTCTAAACTCTTACCCGTTCTCTATTCAAGAGATCCTTTTCTGTTAACATAAGGTCGAGTAAAGCCTTTTTGGTTAATATAGCGTTTTTGTAATGGAATGGAATGGAAAGGTATGTGATTTATTGTGGATTTATTATGGCTAGATGGATTACTAGCTCTACTACTAATCAATTCAAATATCAATAAATAGATTCAGTTTAATGTCTTACCCTCTCTTCATAGTCGGGATCGATAGCCAACATCTCTTTCAGAGTCTGTAATACTTTTATACAAAGCTTTTCCTCCTTTTCTTCCATAAGTCTTTCGGTGTGTTTAATGAGTCGAGAAATAAAGCCTCCGTTTTCGCACATACGACGGGCCTCTGTATTGATTGGGAACAGCATTTCCGGCCGATAGAGTACGTCCACGAAGACCGAGAGCTCGGCCTGAACTAAGGGTCGCAACTGTTCCTCCAGTAGTGATACGATGTCCTGAAAGCCTTCAATTATGGACCGATCGTTACGGAAGTTCACTTGAGGTGTCGCTTGAATGAGATCCAGAGTCGGGGGTCTTCTAGTGGTTCCACTGCGAGCGGCCGACAACCAGACCCTCGTGTGCTTCGAGAGTAGGTTTTGCTTTTGAAACATTTGGGTCACCTGTGTCTCCAGTTCGGACGGCACAGCCATTCCCCGGGTTTTGGCGATTTCCATCAGTGTTTTAATACACGTCTCGACGTTAATACGTTGCGGTAATGAAAGCCACGTACAGTTACTCAACCGGAAGGCACCCTGAAGTACCCGCACAAACACTGGTTGGTGTGTCTGGGTATCAAAGTATTGGTGAATTAAATCTCTCGAAATGTCAAATGTTAGGCAAGGCTTACATCAGTTAAGTCTACTCTTTGAGGTTTGGCCGAGTATTTTGAGTTCAAGTGCTTCTAATTTCATTAAAGCAATTGTGAGGTCATAAGAGGTCATGCATTTTAGTGCCAATTATTGTGAACCGAAACCAAAATCCGAGTTAAAATAGTTTTAAAAACCAAGAGTTAAATAAAGCAAAGAATTTTAGGGCATATTATGTTTTAGCTTATAAATCAAAATTAAAAGGTTTTTGCAATTAATCGTTAGTCAAAAGGAAAGCCAATGTCCGGTAGAATCAAAGCAAATCATACAATACCTGAACACTAGAGCTCTGGTCACTGAATGGGGAGTTGAAGAAAGTGGTCACTAAACTCATGATTGAATTCGTGACATAACTCTCGAGCGCGAAGTCGGCGTGATTTCTGTCGTGAGTGGCGGCGCAGACGGTGGCCATGTCTACCAAGAAGTTCTCCAAAAGGGCCCAAATGTGGTTCGAGGCGTAGATCTCCTTCATCTCCATCTCGGTGTCGATGAAACAATGGGTCAGGAAGTTAATGTACGCCTCCTTTACTTCGGCGATACAGTCCTCGTGCTCCACCACAAGGATTATGTCGTCCAACGATAGCAATGAGTGGCACTTGACTTCTGTGAACGCGTTCTTGCCTTCAGTACAACAGCCCAACAGTTTCACCAGATTTATGTGATATTGAAGGGCTCCCGCCTCATCCATACGGTTCCTCTCGCTTCTCATCATTTCAATCAAATGGTTAAAACTTGTCTTATCGTTATAAAAGACCAACACGTCTTCGCCGGCGTTCACCAACTCTTGCATAACCATATTCTGACACTTTCTCACCACTTGCCCCTCGGCTTTCACAATAGTCTGCAAAAACTTCAGGTATTGGACATGTCTTCCATGGGTGACAATGCACTGCACGAAGTGTTGTATCACTCGTTCATTGATTTCGTTACAGAGAGAAAAGTTGTCGCGAAATATCGCACACATAGTCCGCGCCTCCAATAACTTCAACACAATTTAAAGATAATTAAATCATAGAGTAAACAAATTATAGACAACTTTTGTCGAGACTTACGCCGGGAGTCATGAATAGCTCCAAATGTTTCTCGAGAAGCGTCTGATTGGGAGTATTGCTGAGACAGAAGTGTTGGAGGAACTCGTGGGCCAATCGCATGACTTCATTCATTTTGAAGTCGTCTTTCTTATCGTAGGGGATCCGGAGTAACTCGAGGACCACGATGTGTGCACCCATATTCCTCAGCAATCGTTGCTCGTGTTTGCGGGCCTTCAGCTCACTCTTAGGGCCGGAGCTCTCCTGAACACACAGTTTCGTCAATCGGAGTAATATTTCGCGAATAATTTTGTAGTTCTTTGAATGCGAGACATCCAGCCCTTGAGAGCCCGACTCCACGTTTATTGGCGACGAAGAATTGCTGCGAAACAAGTGATTGGGAACCGCTTTGTTGGTCTCGTGATCATCGCCTTCAGCGTCGCCATCGGAACCTTTGATTGATTTGGTTTTGCCGACACTTCCGCTCTCGTCGTCCATCGTTTTGGTCTTATAGACCCAGAGTTCGGACTTTTCAACCAGTAGTCTGAACTGATCCAAGTCAGACTTTATTTGCTTATAATTCTCGACATCACTGGTTGAGACCAGAAGTTGGACCTGTTTGAAGGATTGGAGCACTTCTTGGCGTTGAGAGAAGTGCCGGAACAGTAGGTGTAGAGAACCGCTGACAAGTGGAGGGTATTCATGCATAGTTAGGTGGAGCAGCACTCGTAGGAAAGTGCAGCCGCCGTTGCCGTCCAAATCAATATCATCGCCGGAGTCGCCGCCAAATATGAGTTCCGCCTGTTGTCCGATGTGCCCCAAATCGATGCCTTTCTCTCCGATATTCACCGTATCGTCCAATACATTGAATTTGTTGTTCTGTTCGTCATTTTCATGGCTCTCTTCGATCTCTTTCTTAAATATAGTCAAAAGACCTGTTATTCTGTAATCGAGTCTAACGTTTAGAATAAACTGCAAAATCTCAATGATCTTGAGCTTCGTGTCCATCACATTGGTGTCCATTTCTGAGCCAATCACCGGAGTTGCGGTCAGTTTGCTTGAGCCCACTATAGATTTATCACTTTTAACGCTTTGATTCATTTTCATACTTTTCATATCGTTTTTGTTTAATACAAAACTCGTCATAACATTACTAATATCTCCGATTGACTTCATCACAGAATTATCCTTAAGACTAATGCTTTCGGAAGTCATTCTCTTGAGGGCCGACTCTGTCGTGCAGTCGAGTATATTAAGCAACGTTTTGGTCAAACGTAACAAATCACTAAAATTATAAAATCCAAAGTAAATGAGTTCCCTGGCCAGTTTCACCACTTCAAATGTCAGCTTATTTTGCTCCCTGTCCGCGAACGACCAGACATGGCTCACCACATTGCACAGGTAGTCCTCCACAAACGTTATGATCGAAGCAAACTTCTTCTTGACAGCCTCTTTGGCCGACATATCCTGTTGTTTGTTTGTGTCGTAGTCTTGGATGGATAGGTCTTGTGGTATCTCAGACCAGAGTCGCGCGTATTTCACAGGAGTTATCTGTTCCTGAGGGTCGCGGTCCACATGCATGTGAAGTAGTAGTCGACAAAAGGCTGCCCTTAAGTCGAATGGAAGTGATTCGTCAGCCATGCACTTGTGGATCAAATCAATGTCCAGATGTGATGACAGGTTGTTAATGGCTAAGTATTGTCTGTCTAAACACATGCCACTAAACAAATCCAATTGATGTCTATAATAATCCAAAATATTCAGGTCATCGCCGCAACCTTTGGCCGCATTCTCTGCCAATTGTTTAATAGATTTGGATTGTCTTCCGTTATCCCACAACAAAATTATGTCCTCTTCCTCCTGAGTGGTCACAAAGGGCTCCATTTCACCGGACTGTGGGTTCTCCATCTCAAACACCACCTCAAGCTCTTTGCGAAGTAAACGCGTTTCGATCAAAATGTCGCTATTTTTCGGTGACAATACTGTTTTGCATATGAGTTCCTGCGTGATAGGAATGGCCACTTTCTTGGATATACACAAATCGGACAAATAGTCCAGAAATCTCGACTCCCGGTTCTTGCGGACCAACGACACGAATGTCTCGATCTCATTGGCAGTGATGTGTTGCTCCAGTAGTTTCCGATTGCTGTGCAATAAAGCGGTGATCGTGTCTTCGGCCAACACGTCGTAACCGATCTGTTTCTGCATAAATCCGAACCAATTGGCGATATATTCCTGATTTTTGCGGTAATCCTGTTGCGAGAGCCGTAGCACTCGATAGCAGAGACGGCATATCTGTTTGAATGGCGCGTATCGGGTGTCGCTGAGCTCCTCCATGCGAAGCATCGGCCCCTCCCCGGCGTCAATGAAGGGCGCCTGAAGTATCTTAAACAAGTGCTTCAGAATATTCTGCTCTCTCAACAGCTTCTGTCGCTCTCTGTTCGTATGGGACGGCATCAACTCGAAGGGATCGACACGTTTGGGATCGTTCTCCAGGTCTGCGATAAAGTATATGATTTCGATGAGTAATTGAATGACAAATTTGCGTTCATTCGGTGTAATGAGTTTAGTCTCCAGTTGTGTCGATATTTTGGTCAACACTTTGCAGGCGTCGTTCGCAAAGTCCAGGTCCCGGACCTCAATGGGCGACACCGGCACCACTGCGAACGCCTCCTTGTCTTCGCGTATGAGAGCGCAGCCCACTTTCGACATAACCGGTCTCTCGTGCTCCTTATCGATGGGAATGGTAGTGCTGTGGACCCAAGTGTTTGTGCACAGGTGTCTGAGCCGGACGTACGAGTTTTGCGGCACCAGATCGTCGCCACGGCTAAGAGTGGTGGCGTCCAACTCGAAGATGCTGGCGATGTCGTAACTGTGCGGCACAGACACCAATTGAAAGACCC
>CAJPVJ010002219.1:0-11039 GCA_905397405.1 Oppiella nova
AAAAACTAAATAACTTTTGATGAGAGAGAGAGAGAGAGATTTATACTTGAAATGAATAAAAACTTTTCACTAATTGATGGCTGAGTTAATACTCATAAATACAGCGATTAAGTGCTTATATTAATAGATAGATATTTAAGTGCTTTAAACCCCTGTCCCCTCTATCCGTGGTCTGACTTTTAGCGCGAGTTCTCAGAAAATAATTTATATTTAATAAAAGTATTTTTGTGCAAAATATTAGCCCAAAAACACAACTCTCAGACCAAAACTGAGAGACAAAACCACATAACATATGACACGCGCGTCGACACGAGGGTCTGGTATGTATGACATGGGGTACGGGAGGGGTATGGGTGCCAATCGACCTGGCATTCAACTGAACACCATATGTATGCGTGAGTTATGGTTATGAATGGATGTATGAAATGAATGAATGAGAAAAAAATTATTTTTCAAAAAACTATTTCCCTTGTATTGAAAAACACTTTTCAATGCTATTTATGGTTCACTGGATATAAAACTTTGTATTAATTTATGTTATTTTTTGCGAACAAAAGTAGCTAGCACTTTTTGTCTCGTGAATCACTCATATTGTTGTAATTGAAACGAATGGTGTGAATGGGAGTGGAGTGACAGCTCCGACACCAAAGAGTGTGATATTATAGTCAATGGTATGATAGGAATGAATGGAAATGTAACCTAAGAAATAGGTTGTGCAATGGGTATACCCCTTACTCTATGACTTTTAACATATTTTAAATAACTTCTAGTTAGCAAACCCTGAATATATTGGTAGGTATGATAAAAATAGTAATACTTTATAATGCCATGGTAACATAATCCATTATTTAGTAGACATAAATAGCAATGATAAAATCATCAGAAACAAATAATCTAAAATCAATCATACGGTATTTTGAGAAAGTGTTTATTTGAAAAATATTTTATAATTAAGACAAGATTAGTGAGTGTATTATATGTTTATATAATACTGGTAATTGTTAACATCATTTTTATCACATGAATATAAAATGCATAAATTAATGCTAATTCATAAATAATTTTTGCTTAATATGTTTTAATAAGTGGTTTGCGGTACTAGTAGGCAGGACTTGGACTTCAATATTAATTAACCATTTTTTACCAAAAAATATAATTAATTTAATCGCAAAACTCATTGACTTTTACCATAAGATATACAGTTTATAAGCGCTTCCTTTCATGAAAACATTAGATTTTTTTGATTTTTGTATTAAAAATAAAAAGATTCAATTGCTATCAAAAACACATTTGAATACAAATTTGAATATAAATTTCAAATTAATTCAAATGAGAGTCCAAATTGAATAAAAATTAAATAAAAACTATTTGCCACTAAAACAGAGGCGATAATTTATTTTATCGTATAAACAAATTAAACAAAAAATTGTGAATAGTTTGCTAGATATAAAAATTATTAATATCCTAAAATGAAATATTAAACCAATTTTAATATTATTTAATATAGAATTTATTTATATTTATTTGAATAAATAGCGATTAAATTAGATACACATAAAGAGTATGAATGTATTAATAGTTTTGTTTGTTGTTTGCAACAAATTATCACATTTTATGTGCAAATACTTTGAAATTAAAGATTAAATTTCACACAAAAATATAAACTGAAAAAAGGTTTTATTTATTTCTTATTTGTATTTTTCTGCTGTAATTAATTTAATTTATAAATCGAGTACTGTTTGTCAGAAAAAAGTATTTTTATTTGTATTTTAAGCGTATATTTAACCCAAAGACTAATATAATACTAATTAAATTCAACATAATATATAATTTATTGGAAAAATTCATACAATATTTAATAATATTGAAAATATTTGAGTCAAATGTCTCATAAATTGTATGAAATATATTCCGTAAAAAATCATATAAAATAAAATTTTATTACTTTTTAAATAAGGCTCAAAAATATTCCCACAGAATAGATTGACCCCGGTAATTTAGCATAAAATTGCTTAAAAATAAAGGTGATAAAAGTAGTTATAATGTTTGGTACACTTATTTGAATTCAAATGGTATAGTCAAATAAAATATAAGCCAAAACCACTAATAGGTATTTGTGTATATATTTTAGGTGTATAATTGAATAGATAAGGGGCTGGTAGAGTAGGGCGAGTAGGTTTTCTTACTGGGCAGAGGTGGTTGGCGGTGGTGTCGGGACCTGTGCTATGATATTAGTGGTGGAGTCGGTATTCAAAAAGGGATAGGGAGATAAAAAAGCGTTAAGAAATATTTGTTGCATAAAACTGACTTTTACGGAGAATTCTCGTTATAATGAACATTATATTCACTATAAGGTATTGATTTAAAATACATTACACTTGAGATTTATAGTCAGTTTTTGTGATAATTACGTACACTTTATATGAATTTATCTAAAACCGAGAGTCGACTGTAATAGAGATGGAAATAAAGTCAAACTTTTTTTGTTAGTATGGCTTAAGGGCTGAGACACACAAAGACATTATAAGGGATGAGAAGTTACTAACAGTTTTCGGGTCTCTATTTCTTCAAACATTTTCTTTCATACGAAACACAATAATAATTACATATAATATACGGTATAAATAGAAATCCTATTTATTGATACACTCTTAAGTGCACACAACGAATATACTATAATACTTTTTTCACTTATTTTGAGCACACAGGTAGTGAATAGCGAGAGTAAAAGTGCAAGGATAGGGACAGGGAGGTATAGTTGGATAGGTGGATAGGTGGATAGGGAGAGATAGTTGTTTATAATAGTAAATTGCCGGTAATGTTGGGCTAAAAAAGCGTTCATATATTATGGCATTCATTGCGAATATACCGCTCATACAAGTGGTATAGAAATTGTTGTTTCCTTTTTATCTCTGTCTCGAGAAAACTTTCTTTTCGTTAATATTTTTCTTTTGCCACACCTTTGGCTCGAGTGTGAAATCTGTGTGTAATCTCTCCCTATCCACCTATCCACCTATCCAACTATACCTCCCTGTCCCTATCCTTGCACTTTTACTCTTGCTATTCACTACCTGTGTGCTCAAAATAAGTGAAAAAAGTATATCCCTATCCTTGCACTTTTACTCTCTCTCTCTCTCTCTCTCTCTCTCTCTCTCTCGCACTCATTCACTCTGAACAGGAATACCTATTTTTGAGGCCAACGCCAAGAAAAGTATAATTTTAAGTCAAGTTTTGTGGTCTTAACAAAACTTATATAAATATTGTGTGTATTATAAACAAAAGTTTTTCAATTATGAGCCCTAATATGCCTAATAAAAAATGGTATTTGTATTGAAAACCACAACAATCTCTCTCTCTCTCTCTCTCTCTCTCTCTCTCTCTCTCTCGAAGTGTAAAACAATTACCATTTTTTCATTACGAAAAATATTTCTCAATCTTGAGATTTGTTTTTTCAAATGAATTACTAATAAATATTTTGCACCATTAGTTTGTTTGGACAGAGACTGTAAGGGAGACTCGCCTTAAAAAAATTTACTTTAAATTCCTGTGAATAATAAAATTGTTTTTCAATTCATTTCCGAATACTATTAATAATACTAAAGAAAAAACTCTTAATTTTTGTCACAAATTAATTGCATTAAACATTGCATTCAAATGTAGTGTTTGTTAATGAAATACATTTTGTAATTAATTTATTCTTTTGGTAGTAATGTATATAAAATACTTTATTACGAAAAGTGTTCACTATTTAAACGAAATGTAAATTAAGGCTATTATTATGTATTATAAGTTACTCTTGAAAAACTAGAAAATATAACTCAAAATGATTTATAAAAATGCGAAATGTTTTGACTGTTTCTGTGACTAAAACTCAGATTCAAGTGATAATAAAAATAAGAGGAAATTCCTATACTATACGTGTGTTTGAGTTGTAAATTAAAATCACATTTAATATACGGTACGAAAAATCTTGAGAAAAAATTATATTATTATTTATTGCCAACCCTTTCGCTGCCAAAAATACACTGCATTTTGTAAGCAAGACAAAAAATATATGGAAATCAGATAACTATTTAACTATTGAATTAAATCACCAGTTTTTAGACCCTAAATGTCAAATGTATTTTACAAATATAACAAGTTATAAGCCCTCGTAATATTGTACAGTATATAATATAATATATAATACCATATATATATACAGTATATAATATTTTTGTTAATACCATATTAAATAACATTTAATATGTTTTCACTTTAGTTATTTGGAGGTCTTTAAAAATAATTTCATATATTTTTTTATGACATCTCCTTAAGAGTTATGAAAACCACACACAGTATTGGGAAAAGTGTGCAAAAAATTCTCACTACATGTGTGATGCCCTTTCCTCCCGGTGCTCACACACAGGCACTCATTACGTATAGAGATATACTGCGATTAATTAGGCTTTTAAAAAATCAATTTCAATCATCAATCAGTTATATCTGACACTTAATAAACACAACACATATTGAAGTGAATGTTATATTGCTATTGAAAGTGATTTCGCTTTTGCTATCAATAGAAATGGCATCAAAATATTCATAACTTTATACGTATGGAGTGGTAATCAATGAACTCACATATAATTAGTAAATTTCATATTCAATACAATTCAGTATAAAAATATTTATTAAGCTTCGGAGTACCATGCTAAATATTTAAACAAAAATATTTTATATGTAATATATTTTTCGTATCTAACGTATTTCCCATATTCTGTTCACTATAGCGAGTATTGACCGTACAGTACATGTATAGTAAATAAGGAGAAATTGAAAAATAATTATCTCTGAGAGAAAAATTAGCTAAACATTTTTTTTGTTTTTATCTATTATATGATCTCTACTGATAACACATAAGGCATACAATATACGGTATTATTGAATATATAGTCATTAGATGTTTTGGTGGGACTGATAGCCAACTAAACAACCGCTCAAATGATGTATTGATATCACGATCTGTTCGCTTCATTTCAATGCCTTTTAGTTTTGTTTTAATAGATATTATAGTCATAAAAGTAAATATAAATTCAAACAAAATCTTAAAGTTTTTTTATATAATATTTTACTATAAAATCAACAAAAAAATGCATTCAGTTTTACATAAAAACAAATTATATAAAGAATTTCAAAGTCTCTCTCTCTCTCTCTCTCTCTCTCTCTCATCAAAAGTTATTTAGTTTTTGTTGCTAACTATTGAACACTGAGTTCAAGGCACCGGTACTTCAGACATAAATCCATCTCAAGAACCGACTTAAAGTACAGGGAGAGAGATCTGGCGGTAAGGGACTGACGGTTTGGAAATATATTTTCAAAACCAGATTTACAGACCTTTTTATACTGTCAATAGCTTACAGCATATCAAGAGCACTGGCATCCCAGGCCTGGCTATATTGTATTGAGTAGAGTGTGAGAGATATTACCAGTCTTTGTGCGAACCATTCAAAAGGATTATAACATTATATATAACTATAGTATAAGTGATATAATATATATGAAAGCATTGGAGACGTCGATAGCACTGGTAGTCAATAGTTTGGCTGTCAATTGAGTGCTTTGATTATGAATGACATATAAATCCATTGACATTCTCGACGACATCCTGTCATCAGTTATGATATTGGAGTTCACTATACGGTGACAGAGATGTCGAGAGAGAGAGAGAGAGAGAGAGAGAGAGAGAGACTTTGAAATTCTTTATATAATTTGTTACTGTACTTTAAGTCGGTTCTTGAGATGGATTTATGTCTGAAGTACCGGTGCCTTGAACTCAGTGTTCAATAGTTAGCAACAAAAACTAAATAACTTTTGAAGAGAGAGAGAGAGAGAGAGAGTATATATACGAAAGTGATTTTAATCTGAGCTTTTCATTCGTGATATGATTGAAATCGATTTGTGAATATATATTATACAGTGTATTGAAAACTACTGTATAGTATGCATAGTAGAGAACTGTATATACAATATACAGATCTGAATATATATTTCAAAATCAATTTCATAATCAATCAGAAGTTTTGGGGCAATAAATGCAGATTCCATTGAATTCTTATACAGAATATTATATGACTTCTCAATGACTGCGAGAGCACTGGTATGTTATGCGAGTGAAAGAAATGCCGCAAAACTTTTAAACGCATACAAATTAAATGAAATTTATATTTAAATGGCTTTAAATTATTTATTATTTATTGAAAAAATTAAATTTCAATCTATTTTGCAAAATAGGCGCTCAAAACTTATTACATTAAAAACTTTTGAAATCCTTATCTCGCACATGGATATAAGTAGACATACCAGTGCTGATCAGTTATACTGTTAACAATAACAATAAAACGTTATAAATAGCATGGTGATGCGCTAGTTGTTTATAAATCATAAAATATTTAATTTCTAACATGAGTTTTAATTTCTTAAATAATTAGATAATGATGAGCACAGGGATGGGTAGTGTATACACACCTCTGATCATCCCTGTGCCCATACACATAGCACTCGTTCACATTCAATTTCATTAAACATTTAATCAATTACTGAATGAGAAGTCAAAAGTTTATTTGAGAGCATAGGAGAGGGAAATGCGTTACGAATTAAATTGAAAATAATTGCACAAAATATAGTCGATTCCTATGTATTGCCTGTGAGTCTGATTAGCGATTAATGAAATTTTTTCTTTTATACTGTATATACAATCCTATGCTCTCTCTCTCTCTCTCTCTCTCTCTCTCTCTCTCTCCTCATTACTTTCTAAAGAGCACTCAAATAGTATTAAAATTAATTAAAATCTACTTTCAATAACACTTAATGTCTAACACATAGTATAAAGTTTTTTGAGAGAGATTTATATGCAGTGATTGAACGCTTATTATAAACAAAAAGTATATTTAATTTTATGATTAAATAGAGAGATATTTGAGATATTTTAATGAAAACCCAATAATTCAATCGACAAAACGAGAAAATTAATTAACTTTTTTGTTTTGTTTTTTTCGACAATTAATGCAAAATATTTTGTCAACACAAATATATTTAGTGCGAAATTAATTGATTTTTAATAACTTTTTGGTCCCTTATCTGAATCTACTTTCAGATAATCAGAAATTATTGAAAGAATTTTAATTTAAATGTCAAATAAAATATTTGCTAATCAAGTGCTTTTTAATTAAAATGTGATTATAATTTTGAAAAGCATTTAAATTTATTATAAAAATATACTTTATTTTCAAATAACTTGAATAAGGAATTAACTTATTATCAGTTTTAATAACAAAAACAAAAGTAATTTATTACATAATATTTACTCAAAATTTTTCTTCTTTTGAAACATAATATTTGAAATCTCTATTGCATTGTATTTACAATTTATATGTTATTTATAAAGTCAACACACGTATTGTCCACACGAGTTGATTGCTTATAATTTTTCATACTTTCAACAAACAACATAAATTCAAAAGTCAATAAAACTATCTCAAAATATATTGAAACTTCAAAGTATAAAATATTTTACTAAATTCAATTATAAACTGATAAATAAGGTTTTAGTAATTTCCGAAATATTTCTTATAAAAATAAAATTAGTTTAAATATTTCATTTTAAAAATATGTGTGAAAAGTATAAACAAAAATAATACAGTATAATATATAAGTTATTTGTCTGGACTGTAAGTATATTTTAACCCTCGTAACCCATAAAAGTCAAAATAAATCAATTTATATAACTAATACATATAAGCATTTGTCAAATATAAGTCTCTATGTGTATGTTTTCTGAATTTAAATGTAAACATTATTAATAAATACTTTGTGGTAAAAGGTTATTATTTTAAGCCTTTAATTGATTGAAGATTTAGGTTTTAAAATAAGTCTTAAATAAATGTGTGCTAATGTATTATTGTTTGTTTACAGACCACAAAATAGGCACAAAAAATAAAATAAAATAATTTTTTGTAGAATTCGTGAATCAATTAAAAGATTTATATCTCTTAATAAAACTATAAATACCCGGAAAATAGTTTTTTGCCACAAATTCCAGACAAATATATATTTGCGTCAAAATTAATTTATAAAATACCTGTAACTACAAATTAAATATTTTATTGGACTTTTTTATAAGTATAGTATTGCTCTCCTATTGAGAGAGAGAGAGAGAGAGAGAGAGAGAGAGAGAGAGAGATTTAGGTATAAAAAAGTTGTTTCCAAGTTATAAATCTCAGTCCCCATACAAAAGTTGTAAAACTTTTTGCAAAAACAATTTATTTGCTTTAAAAGTAATTAAATATAATGTGTTTTTAAGTGCAATACTTTACTGTCCTAAAATGCATTTCAAAATGAAATTAAAAATTAATAAAAATATATTAAAAATTAATTTCCACAAAAAATATTACCTAATAAAATGGTATAAATAGTGTCATAAAAAAGTTTAAAACTTTATTTACTAGATATAAAAATTACATTTTATACATACAGTTGTCATATCGTACAGTGTTATGGTATTTGTGTACAAATTATTACATAACCCAAGAATTTCTACCAAAAATTTAACAGCAATTAATGAAAACTTTAAAAAACTGTTTTTCATGATAAGAAAAATGTTTTTAAAAATTTTTAACATAAATTATTAACTCTTTATTATCTGATATGACATTTGAATTGATCGATTAAAAGTAATTTAAACTAAATTTATATTAAAAATCTGCTATTAAAATGATAAGCAATAAAGTAAGTCAAATGGTTGGCCACAAATAGGTAGACCCCGGGCATTATCTCCACGTCTTATACTTATGTCTTAAGTCTTATGATTTCATAACAAGTGCTTTAAAACTGCATTTAAATAATACATTACATGAACAGTGAGAGTGAGGGGTAAACAGAAATTGTCATAAAAACTATTAATACATGCAATGATTTATACATTAAAACATAAGGGGAGACACCGGGAGGGACAGGCCGATGGAAATTGTCATTAAAAAGGCATAAAATAGTAATAATTTTCATTTTATTCCGCGACTAATATACGGTTTTATTAAATGTATAGCATTTTAATCGCAATTTTCAAACGCGATGTCAAATATGTATTAAATATAATCATAATTTTAATGCACAAACGAGTCGTAAGCATAATAATTGAAACTCAAAAATATATACATTTTCTTAGAGGACTGGGAGCTAAATAGTCGTCGAAATTAGTTGCCAACGAAATAAACAGTGTATTTGTCGCACATTTACGGCGTGTATGACCTCATCGACGGGTGCGGTAGCTTTGACTGACTTTTCATAGACAATACCATTGAATAAAAGTCTACTTATAGGTGCGGTTAAGGAGGTTTGGAGTCGAAAATAAAGTTTAGAGAAAATTATGAGTAAATTTTAGGACCAGGAGAGAGAGAGAGAGAGAGAGAGAGATGCCTAATAAAAATAGCGTAATCTCTATTTTTTCGGAGCACCGGTAGATTTTCCGATGTAAGCCACCCACACAACACAGGGAGGTCTACAGCATAGACTATATTTTGGATACAAATAGCGTTATGTCTGCACTAAAATCGTGTCAATTTATGTCTAAACTATTTCTGGGACAGAGGTGGCCAATGGGGTGGACAGGGAGGTTAGACAGACTTATTTTAATTATATTACTAATAGGAATAACCTAGTATGTTTACCTTAAATATTTAAATATATTGGTATAATATACTGCTGTAATTAATAAATATTTTAAACATTTAAATTTATGAATGTGTTTATTCGGTAAATCTTAACACCCTTTCCCTTTAGCCCAGAGCCGACTGGCCACCCATATCCACTGACAAATGTATTACACGATTTGGGAAATAAATTTTACTTTTACCCTGGCACACTAATGCCATTCAATACGTATGCAAAATAAAGTCAAAGTTTGTTGAGTTCACAATAAAATTGATTACTATATCAACACAACTGTTGACACATTTATTGTGTGCAACACTTTCCTTGCGACTAATTTATCAGTCCTTTAAAGCTTTTTGCGATCAAATACTACCCGTCCCTCCCATACCATACCTACACTACCAGTGCTGAGACATTCTTTGACTTCCAAATCCTCACTAAGAACTCGAAGGCTTATAATAGGGAACAGTTGTCTAACTTTAAAACTCCCGGAGCTCTCGGCTAACAAAATTTGTCCGCAAAAATGTCTTAACTTTTTTCATGTCTACACGAAAAATGTTTTTCTATTGAAATCCCAGTGTTTTTCATCGGAAAGGGAGGTATGAGTGATGGTATATATTGCCAGTTGAGTGGTATGGCAGCAAATCTTTGTCACATATACACACAGAGCACTGGTATGTGTTATGTCGATGTCTTTGGCTATTTTCAGCGGTGGGTAAAGACTTCTGTATATATTTAATGTTAAACACGTGTGAATATACTGTATATGTATGCACACAAAAAGGGACAGGGAAGTGGTCACCACAAATACACACAAACAGTATGTGTGTATATAGAAAGACTATGGCATACCTCCGGGTGCGCTAAAGCCCTGGTATGTGTTGTTATATAAGGGCTTCCACTGTATTATGACTTCAAATGTGAGTCTAAATGAGGAAAAAACGACTAATCATTAAAGAAAATCGTCTGAAAAATCTCTTTTTTACAACAGTTGTGGTGGAAGTGTATGCATGAGAAGAGGCCAGTGAGTGATAGAGCACAGGGAGGGTATGGCTGTGTGTGTGAGGCACTGGGATCTACTACTCTGTGAGTATTGAGACAAACGTGATTGCATTTCACGAAAATCTAAGCAAAAAGTCATCAAAACTTTTTTCCGAGTGTATAGTGAGTGAGATGTGGGAGTAGTGTAGCCATAGCCGTGGACACAGGCGCTGGCACTGGCGGTTATGTGAGCCCTAATGTGTGCCCTCAACATGAATGCCAAATGATTCTGGTGTCTGACATACCAGTGCCGGAGTCACAGATAGATAGAGATTGTAATAGAGGATAGAGAGTGAAGAGAAGGCAAAGAC
>CAJPVJ010002220.1:0-13676 GCA_905397405.1 Oppiella nova
CAATAGACCCGCACCCAGGCCAACTCGATGTACACCAGGTGCTCGTTGCTTTTTAGCTAGTTACTAATTTAAATTCTGTATTTGTTACCATTATATCATTCAATGTTAAAAAAAATAAGTTTTAAAATTGTAATAAAAGTTTTCATTTGGTTTAACACTCGCTGGAAGTCACGTGTAATTACAGTAAAACCCAAAGTTTTGTCGACAAAAACCACTCAAATATACATTTAAATTAAGAAATTATTTTAAAATATTAAGTAAAATAAAGTTTTACACAAAATATAATTTAAAACTACATTTTATTTTCACTTTTATTTATGCATTCATTTCATTCATACGTTCAATAAGTTTAACGCAAAAAATATCATTAAAATTGAAATTACAATCAAATAATAAAATATAAACTAACGGTGCGGTCATTATATATATGGTGTGACCGGACGTACGACTCCATCCGTACGCGAGTTAACTATTTAATGAGAGGGGGTGTGGGAGTGGGTGGGGAACGGTATGCCAAACGGCTCACCAGATGTGAGTCTCCCTTATTTCGCCGATTATTTGATTCGCTTTTTGTAAAGCCTTTCGACACAAAAAATACAATTAATTATCAAAAAACACTTCAAAACTACCGTCAAATGCCGTTTTAATGAACACCACATTAACTCCACACTAAACTCATAATAGTTTGCAAAACAGTTCATAACGTACGTACTGTAAGCACATACACCTCACATACAGAGGGTTAAGTAGGGGTACAGGGGGTTAAGTAGGGGGTACATGGAGTGTGAGCACATACACACCTCATAAACAAGTGGTTGAGTGGGGGGAGGGGGGGGACAGGGAGTGCATGGTGTTCACTAATACCAGGCATTCAACGGCATAGCCGTCCCCAACAAATGGGTGGCCATAGAGTGGTGGGGGGAGCGCCCATACCTTCAACATCTCGGAGGCCTCCCGGCGCCGGACGGCAATGTGCTCGGACTCGGCCAACAGGTCGCCGAACTGGTCGTGTTTGTAGAGGTGAGTGACGAGCTCTGACTGGAGGTTATCCTTCACGAAGTTCACGAGGAAATGCATTATGGCTTTGGGCACCGAGTCCTGTATGGACTTCCGGATGATCAGGAAGTAGGACCGTATGAGCCGCTCGATCACATCGCAGTCGCGCTGCTCGCGGGCCGACAGCTTCCGGGTCGTCGTGTTTGTCGGCTGTGAAGGTGTGTGTTGAGGGGAAAGGGATGAAAATCAATGCATTAGTATTTTATGAGTAATTATTGCTCTCTCTCTCTCTCTCTCTCGCACTCATTAGTCTCTCACAAACAAATAGCTCTCTCATTACATAACTCTCTCTCTCTCTCTCTCTCAAAAACTACTGTTCCCTTAAACTACTGACCACTTCGGGCAACAGGTTCACGGGTTTCATCGGAGACTGAACCCGCGATGGGGTCAACCCCATGGCCGCCATATCGCCGGTGCCCTCATCTAAGCCACTGTCCGCTGAGTCGCCGTTATTACCATTATTACTGACGGCACCGGTAGCCGCCGTACTATTCCCTCTGTTTTGCGGGTCTTTTCCACGAAAATTGGCGAAAAAGCCGGCGCTCTGTCCGCCGCCATCGCCCTTACCCTCGGCGCCGCCTACGCTCTGCTGCTGCGAGGGCTGACCTCTGCTCTGCGGGTACTTCTGGTGCTCGGAGTCGGCCGGCGACGGGTCACGGAGCCGCTGCACAGCGGCCGTCGTCCCCTTCAGACCCCTTTCCTCCGAGTTCTTGATGAGCTGACCCACGAGCTGCGCGTCGTGAAAGTCCGGGTGCTTTGTGTTAATGTAGGCCAACTCGATGTAGACCAGGTGCTCGACCATCGAGTTGGTGGGCGGTAGGCGCCGCCGCAGCAGTTGCGTCACCACATCCATGATCCGCTCGTGCAGTTTGGGGAACCGTAGCATCTCTTGCTGTATGGGGTGAACGGGAGGGGAGGGGAGTATGAATGGCACCGTTAGCTCGCAGTTAACATTGGGGTTAGTCGTATGAAAACAAAAACAGTGTAGTAATAGGTGTTTGTGTTTAATGTAAATGAAAAGTTTACTAAACTATAGGAGCCCTTAAAACACTGGTTCAACATATTAGCATATAGTGTAGGGTTTGCTATATCAGGGGAACTACACGTTGAGAGACAGGTATAGCAAACACTTCATGCAATATACCTACACTATAGTCACTACTGTCCTAAACACTCACATAACTGTCCATCAATTCAAAACGAAACGCCTGTTAACACATAATACACTGCCGTATACTACAGCTAAACTACCGGTGCTCTCTCTTACCTGCACTTCCAGACCGCAGTGCTGTATAATCCTCTGCATCTCCTCGTGCACTAACTCCACGCACCTGAGGCTGGGCTCCTCCAGGCGCCGGATCTGGCGTTTCACGAGTAACTCAAACGACACTTCCGGCACGAAAAGGGCCGGTCGGGGACCCTATGGGTGAGCGCCAAACACAAGGGGGTTAACCATCAAAAAAAACACACCCAAACATACCGCCCATACATACCGTGGCGTTCCTGATGGCGGTCAGTATGTCGAGAGTGGTGAGGCCTCCCAACGGGTGTATGGAGTCCAGCGTACGGCCGAACGTCTCGTGAAATATATAGCATATACGGGCGCCTCCGCACAGTTCCGTAGTCTCGATATTACGTGCCGTTCCCTCGATGGTCGAGCAATAGCTCGACGCGAACTTCGTGATGATCTGCAACAGTGTCTGTCCCTACCGTTCCCCCCACCATCGATATGAGACAAACAGTTAGTTAATTGCGATTAAAAATCAATTGTAATTCAAAACAAAGTTTTTTTCAGTCAAATCCCTATTGACTTTCCATTATAGCAGAGGTCTGTGTAGTGTAGGTGCGGAATGGGAACTACACGTCAAACTCTAGTTAATATACACTAATTGCTTGATTATAGAGGGGATACACTATTATGTAATTCACACGTAAACTAATAATAAGCTCAATGATTATGGACTACCGGTTTGCCACTAAATACGCGAGACATTAGACTTAGTGTGTAATGAAAACGGTTATACAGTTTAGTAATACAGTAGATGTGAATGTAGTGAACGCCATGAGTGTCTTACCGCCGCCCCCTTTGGATCGTCCTATCGGTGCGATTATAGCAATAGGATTACACGCATTAATAGATTATTAAAAGGCAATCAAAAACATTAAGATAAGTAAAAAACACATGACATGAACGCCAGTCTCACAAAAACAACTCAAACTTAAAAAAAACACATCAAAAGCTAATTTAACTGAACAACAAAAATGGCATAACTTTTAGGCCACACAACACATTCAATACTAGTGGTCACTAATCGGGGGACAGTCGTGTGTGTGTGTGTCAGCCAATCATTCAATGGGCTATTGGTTAGGGAGTGAGGGATGATGTGGACACACACCTGATCATCAACGGCCACACCATACGAGTTCAGCAGCGACTGGAACTGCGAGATCATTACATTCACCCGTGTCTTGAGCTCCGGGAGGCAGTCGCGGATGTGGTGCATCAGTAGCTATAGTAACCGGAAGTTAAGTATAATTATCACCACAAAAACTGCTATTAATAGACCAAACAATGGCCTCAAAACTCTAATCCCGTACCCGATTGAGTGTTTTAGCCAAATAGGGACTACCGTTCCGGGTGGCCAGGGAGGGGTACTTGCGCTGCAGGTACAGCAGCTCATCCCGGAGCGACTCGTCGATGCACTTCTTATTGATGATGTCCTGTTGCGAGCGGTTCACCACACCTATGATGCCCAGCTTGACGGGTATGACTCGACCGCACAGTACGTCTATGGCGTCGGTGCCCGCGTCCATCAGATCCAACTTTGTGATCACGGCTAACGTGCGTCGACCTACCGGTGCCCCGAGTGCGGTATGGTATGAGTGAACATACAGTAGAAGTCAATAATTAGTTTTCATACGCTTTTCAATACACAAAATATTAGTTAAATATGTAGGGACACACAAAACACGTAGAGCTCCCGGTGTTGGGAAAAGGGGTGATTAGGGGGGAGGGGACAGGTGTCTGGTTAGGGGGCGAAAGTGACTAATGTTTTCAAACCACTTGACATGACTTTACAGTACAAACACATAAAACTTAAACTTAAACTACAATTCAATAGACAAATGCCGTACACTTAACACATGGCTAGCGGCACCGGTAGCTCGCAAACAGCATAAACACACATAATACTAACCGTCCGGATCGACATCTTTGGATAGTTTTAGCGACTCACTGGTGGCGAAGTCGGTGTTGGCCGGCGTGACGGCCAGTATAATAGAGTTCGGGTTCGATATGTACTTCAGGATCAGATTACGAATCTGAACCTCGATGTCCTCGGGCTGGTCACCCACCGGGACTTTGGTGATGCCCGGCAGGTCCACCAGGGTCAGGTTGACCACCTTGTCCGAGAATATCTTGAGGTTTATGGGTTCCGGGCAAATGCCTTTGTTGTTGCCGCCCATGCGCTCCGTCTCGGCCTCGATCTCCCGTCGGATGTCATCAAACGAGGTGTAGATCTTGTTCTTCGTGTGCAAGAACTTCGCCCATTCCTCCAGATCTAGCGTTCCTGTTGGTGGTGGCGGTGGTGATGAGCACCGGGAGGTGTGATAATAGAGTGGTATTAGTCAGTGGTATTTCGTTATAGATATGAAGTATTGATTTGATTCATGAGGTTTGGGTTAATAGTGAATGAGTGAGTGAGAGAGAGAGAGAGAGAGATACTGCGAGAGAGCTAACGATATGAGAGAGAAACCCGAGAGAGAGACCCGAGAGAGATAGAGAGCCATACCTTCAGTGGTGTCCCTAACGGTCTTGTCATCCTTAGCCACGTATTGCAGTTGCAGTACAAGCGGCCGACGGGTGACAATACCGGCCCCTCGGGGCAGGAAATCCTTGCCCACAATGGACTCCAATACCGACGACTTGCCGGACGACTGGGTGCCCACCACCACGATCTGGGGCAGTAGTATGGCGTCGGTGCCGATCGTGTTGAACACGTCCTGCAGTTTGTTGATAATGGGTATGAGCGCCTCCATTGTCTCTCTCGGCAGCTACCGGTGCTCTACTGTTGACCGTACGACCGGCTGATACCAGTGCTGGCGAGCGACCACTTATTAATACCAGACTCCCGGTGCCCGCGCGACTGCAACACATAAATCGTATACACATTACAAACACATTGTATTGACGGATGTTATGACACTCACTACTCACAGCTACCGGTGCTGTCCTATGGGGTGTGTGTCACTGACTACCAGTGCTGGCGAGCGACCACTGAATAGCGAGTATAACACTAATCGCAATGCAATTCAATGGCAAATACACGGCTATAATGACTGTGTGTTTGCGATAGGGATTAGTCGTTGAAATTTGTCAACATTTGAATGCAATAGAGCTGTACATAAATAACGTCTCGCTTATATGGAGGGGAATTGTATTGGAGGCATATATTACGTACAGTTTGAGCGATAGTTTTAAACTTTTTTTACCTTGGTGCAAACATTTCTCAAACAAAACATCAAACAAACAATTGTTTTTATTAAATAACATATCATTTCATTAATTAAATTACAATAATAATCGCGACACAAAATAAAACACAAATAAATCATTAAATCATTTTAATAACTAATTCACTGATCATTATATCATTACAATAAAACCCTACTATATATCATACGGTAGTCATCGCGCACATCGCGACTACCAGTCCCCTCCAGCTAACGGTCCACTTCGCCGAACACGATATCCATCGTACCTATAATGGCGACGATGTCGGCCAACAGCAAACCCCTGCCCATGTAGTCGAGCGCCGACAGGTGCGCAAAGCCCGGCGCCTTAATCTTGCACCGGTAGGGCCGGGAACTCCCGTCGCTCACCATATAGAGGCCGAACTCGCCTTTGGGCGCCTCCACCGCCGTATAGGTGGCGCCCGCCGGCACGCTGTAGCCCTCCGTGAAGAGCTTGAAGTGATGGATGAGCGCCTCCATCGAGGACTTCATCTCCCGGCGCGACGGCGGCACCACTTTGTTGTCGTCGGCGCGCACCTCACCGGCCGGCATACGGTTCAGGCACTGGAGTATTATGCGTATCGACTGTCGCATTTCCTCGATTCGGCACAAGTATCTGGAGGTTTGGGTGCATAACAGCGTTATTAGTTTATGTATGTTGTGTGTGTGGAGGAATGGGAGGGTAGGTGTGAGTGAGTGAGTGAGAGAGAGAGAGAGTCATATACTAGACATAAGTCTATATTTAAATCAATGGAAAAAATAATAAATTTTTTGTGAGTTTATTCAGTGATAGAAGGGTTTGGAGGGTAGGGGTTAGTGTTAGTGAGTGAGTGAGTGAGTGTGTGTGTGTGTGTGAGAGAGAGAGAGAGAGAGAGAGAGCTGTGTATACTAGACATAAGTCACCGGTAAGTCAATTGAAAAAAAACATAATTAATTGTATCACAAGTTAATTGAGTGCTAAAAACAGTTGCAAACGACACACCCATCAAACCACACCAAAACGGCACATACCTATCATAACAGTCCCCTTTGAGACCGATGGGTACGTCGAAGTCGAAGTCCTCGTACCGGTCGTACGGCTGTGTTTTACGTAAATCCCATTTAATGCCGGACCCTCTCAGCATAACGCCACTCATCCCCCAATTGAGGGCATCCTCGGCGCTGATGACGCCCACGTCCACCGTCCGGGCCTTCCATATCCGGTTATCCGTCAACAGGTCCTCCACTTCGTCCACCCGTTCGGGGAACTGGTCGGCCCACCGCCATATGTCGTCCATTATGCCAATGGGCAGGTCCTGGGAGACGCCGCCCGGGCGTACGTACGCGGCGTGCATACGGGCGCCCGACACCCGCTCGTAGAACTCCATGAGCTGTGGGTTTTCGGGTAATAGTTATTAGTTTTGAGTGAATATTTTTAAAGTGTTTTTTGTGTTCAGTTTGTATAGTCTCTCTCTCTCTCACACACACACACACACACACACTCACTCACTCACTCATAGTCTCCCTCAAACAAATAGCTCTCTTGTAGTCCCACTTACTGTATATCAATAGCTCTCTTATGTCAATGCTTTCTCTAACCGATAGCTCACTCATAGTCTCAGTCTCTCTCTCTCTCTCTCTCTCGCTTTCACTCACTCACACCAATCAGTGACAAAAAAGTGTCTCAAAAACTACTTTTTCTCTCTCCTCGAAGAGCCAGAAGAAGGGCGTGAGTGCCCCGATGTCCAGGGCGTGGGTCCCGATGCCCATCAAGTGGTTCAGTATACGCGTGATCTCCGCAAACATTACTGTTGTTTAGGATTAAGGAAACAAATTATTAGTAAAAATCGGAATTCAGTGCAATTTGTAGCAAACAGTTGTCTCAATGAGAAATGTATGGTAAGAGTGATTGAAAATTAGTAATTAAATTCATGTCTCATTTAAAACAGTGTTAGAGAGTGAGTGAGCTATTAATGTGAGAGAGAATACAAAGAGAGCTAAATAGTGAGTGCGAGAGAGAGAGAGAGAGAGAGAGAGAGAGAGAGTATCCACAGATTATAAACAACATGAAAAGCATAGAAATAAACTCAAAACTCATGCCATAACACAACTACCGTACCCCTGATATACTGCGCCCGTATGGGCACCTGTAGGCCCAGCATATTCTCAATGGCCAGCGAATAGCACTGTTCGTTGCACATCATGGACACGTAGTCCAACCTATCCATGTACGGGAGCGCCTGTGTGTACGTCTTATACTCCATGAGCTTCTCGGTCGCCCTGTGCAGGAGCCCTATATGGGGGTCGGCCCGCAGCACCAGTTCCCCCTTCAGCTCCAGCACCAGTCGGAGCACGCCGTGAGCGGCCGGGTGTTGGGGCCCGAAGTTGAGGACAATGTTGCGCACGTGGCGCTCAATGGGCCGCCGGTGCTGTATCTCCGACTCCCAGCCCTCCCACCGGGCGCTGTCGTCCGGCACCAGACACTTGTCGTCCGAGTAGGCGATCGTCTCGCCCTCGAACTCCTTGAAGTACTCCTTGTCAGGGAACCACTTCTTGGCCATACCTCGACGCTGGACGTACCGGTGCTCGACGCCATTCACTTGTAGTAGTGAGTGGGGGTACCGGTGCTGATGCTGGTGGTGGTGGTGTCCGTTCAGCGATAGCAGTGGTGGTGATCGACCCTCCGATTGCGGGCCAATCACTGTTGCGGGTGTTGTCGTATAGTCGGCGGTACAGCACGTGCTAAGCACGTGACTCTTGGGCGCCGACAGTAGCGGCGGTAACGTCTTGGAGATCAGCGCCGGATTGCGGATCAGATTCAAAATGTTTGCCATTGAAGGTGATGGCGATGTGGTGGTGGCCGCCGCTGTGGTGAGCAATCACTTGGTTTTCAGAGACTTTTAATTAACTTTTTTTGGTTGTAATTAAACGGATGGTTAGCGTATGAGTGGTATTGTAATCACATTATTGTTATTCAATTAAATTGTAATTAAATTTGATTTTTACTGTTATTTCTCAATGCGATCGGTGTTTGTATTTATAAATATTACTCGTAAATAGTGTTACTGTTTTTTGTGTAGTAATACACACCCGCCCCCCTAATATATACTTATATCTAGCAATAACCCCTCATAGTATGTGACCCCCACTCCCCTTTTACGTGTATGTTATTCAAACGCATTGATTTTGCACTAACCCAACGTTACTTATTGTAGCTCATTATTTAAATATACAAAAAACTTATAGACCTTTTTGTAGTTACACTTATCATAGAGAGTATACACTATTAGAGTCCCAAACACTCGATATCGAGTTGAGACCGTTGGATAAAATGTACTACAAATACAGTCTACTCTCTGCGCATACAAAGCACTCATTTAATGTTACAAACATTTATTACAAAAAAATCAAACCATACAAACTTATATAAAACTAACCACGGTCAGAAATTCTAATTATAAAACAACTTTATTACAACTAGCCAGGTGAGATAACATGGCAAAATACACTCACTAATAAGCGTACCTTACAATTAGTGCCACCAAAAATAGGCCACTCAGTGTACATGACACCGGAAGTATGCCTGTCGTGTGAGTCACACTCATGACAACCCTTTTCTCCCATACCTTTGCCATAGCCACCCACCCATCGACTTGATTGCGCACGTCATCTATGGACAGCCCGTATAACACACACAATACTCGTCGCCATTCAGTGATAACGAGTCGACGACACGGATAGTAAACACACCACAAGACGTAACAAATGTCGGAACCGATGAACGAAACGCCATCAGCGGCGCCGGTAGCCCTCACCACCACCGGATCGGCCGACCCTCAAGCGCCTGGCGGTACCGGCAACCAAACGGGTGGCCAATCGCCGGCAGTGGCGCCGCCGCCGCCACCGCCCACGCAGTCCACGAAACTGGACTACGAGTTCAGCAAAGAGTTGGACGGATGGGTGGAACAGCTCATGGACTGCAAGCAGTTGACTGAACAACAGGTGCGCCAACTGTGCGATAAGGCGAAGGAGATACTGTCGAAGGAGTCCAATGTCCAGGATGTCAAGTGCCCGGTGACGGTGTGCGGTGATGTCCATGGACAGTTTCACGATCTTATGGAGCTGTTCCGCATTGGCGGTGAGTGTGTGCTTATGATGGGTGTGCTATGCATCCCTGTCCACCATCACCACTACCACTATCTGTGATATGTGGATGACTGTGATTGAGTGATATACCACTCACTCGCCCGTCCCCCTGTGTGTCGCTGTATTATCTGTGTATCGGTGTGTGTGAGAGAGTGAGTGTGTGTGTGAGTGAGAGAGAGAGAGAGACTATATGTGAGCCATTTGTATGCGAAAGACTTCGAGAGAGCTATCGGTGTGTGTGTGAGAGAGACTGCGAGAGACTGGTGAGAGAGAGAGAGAGAGAGAGAGACTACAAGAGAGAGCTATTGTGATGAGTGAGTGAGTCTGTAAGAGAGTTACCAGTATGACAGCGAACCTACCACCCCCCTAACCCACTCCACTCCCACCCGAAACTACACACATATCCCGCACTCGTATGCAAGCATTAAATTACAATTAATTGTCTCATCTCTTATACCGCGCCCCCAATGGCACCGTTAGGTCGATCGCCGGACACGAACTACCTGTTTATGGGCGACTACGTGGACAGGGGGTACTACTCGGTCGAGACGGTGTCCCTATTGGTGGCCCTGAAAGTCCGTTTCCGCGACCGCATCACCATATTGAGGGGTAACCACGAGTCGCGTCAGATAACGCAAGTGTACGGCTTTTACGATGAATGCCTCCGAAAATACGGGAACGCCAACGTCTGGAAGTACTTCACGGATCTCTTTGATTATCTACCGCTTACCGCATTAGGTACGGACACACCACACCTCCCGGTGCTCACATTGGGTGCCTCCCGATTCCCCCCTATGTGTTGGAAACTAATTGTGTTTTGATTTGTTTTTTGGGAGTTTTTATTAGACTTTTGTTTTTTGTGAAAAAAAGTCGTATTTTATTAGCTATTAATCGCTGGTTGTTATCAGTAATTAGCGATTATATATGCTTTTACGACATACCTGTCCTTCACGCTCACTCTCTCACCCCTCCCTCTCCCACTATATCTGAGCTCTGATATCTGATTTACGCTGAACTCCCGGCGCTCTGTCTGTAGTGTTAGCTATAGTTATAATTGGTTTTAAATACAAATCCATTTGTTTTGTTATAAAGTTTTTGTTTACATACCAGTCCTCTCACTCACTGTTTCACTCACTCACACATCCCTTTCCCCTCTCACTCGCCCACTCATTACACTCCCTGTCCTCTAAATCACTACAATTATAATCAATTACTTAATTCACAATCAAATCAATACACAAAACACTTTATCCATAAATCACATACTGTCCGCTGTATCTAACCTCCCGGTGCTCTCTCTCACCCCGCAGTCGACAACCAGATATTCTGTTTACACGGCGGCCTCTCGCCCTCCATCGACACGCTGGACCACATCCGGGCGCTCGACCGGCTCCAGGAGGTGCCCCACGAGGGACCCATGTGCGACCTGCTATGGTCGGACCCGGACGACAGGGGCGGGTGGGGTATCAGCCCTCGCGGGGCCGGCTACACCTTCGGACAGGACATATCCGAGACGTTCAACCACACGAACGGCCTAACGCTCGTCGCCCGGGCCCACCAGCTCGTGATGGAGGGCTACAACTGGTGTCACGACCGCAATGTGGTGACCATATTCTCGGCGCCGAACTACTGCTACCGGTGCGGCAATCAGGCGGCCATCATGGAGTTGGACGACACCCTCAAGTACTCGTTCCTGCAGTTCGATCCGGCGCCCAGACGTGGGGAACCACATGTCACTAGACGTACGCCCGACTACTTCCTGTAAGGCGGTGGACAGCCGTCGAACACCCAACCCCTCGTAGGATAGCTTATCTCTATATACCCCTAACTCCCCTATCCCTTAGACTTATGTGTGTTTTTTTTGTATTGTTTTTATGAACTGTTTTTGTGTTTGTATTGCATATACAATCACAGGCCCCCCTGTCCGCCCCCTTTCTATACGATGTCAACGTGTGATGTTAGGTAGTGTTGATACAGACATACAGTCCTCTCCCTGTTATTAACTCCCAGTCCACTGATTTTTAAAAAAATTATTTGTGTAGTGTTTAGAGATATTTGTGTTGAAAACCGACTCTTTGTCTGTTGATATCAATACGCGAATCGATTCATTAGTTTACGAGTTAATTGATTACACATTTTAAATGATTAATAATTGGCTATTATTTTCAGTTTTGTTTTTAAATTGTTATTATAATTAATGAAAGCATACACAAAACAAATACATTTAGTTTTTTTTAATTTGATTTTCGCGTATAACTAAACACTCGTCTATACTATACTTTTAGCGCTTTATACCCTGTTTATTGTCTCGCATTATATTATTTGAATACCTTTTTTGTGATTATACTGATTATTATTTTTTGTCCACTAATTTATTGTTAATTATTGATTTATTATTACAATTTTAAAATCGCCATCAAATTAATAATAAATAATTGAATAATTCATTTATATTTAGTTTTTATTGTATTAAACGAGAAGTTTGTGGTGAAAAACCATTTGATATAATGTGTGGCGAGAAACCAATTGACATCAAAACAAATGATAACTTATTTGTAAAGCAATTGATTTAACAGAAAGTGTTTTGCGCTATAAGTCTAGACATTAAATGAATTATTATTTATTTGATGTTTAAATAATAATTTCTAATTAATTGTTCAATTCATCTATGATTTTGTCACTCATTTATTGTCGGAAAATAATTTTTTTCATGTAATTTGTATATCACTATCGGATTAATTAAAAAACTTCATTACAAATACATTTTTAGCGGCTATTAGTGTAACACTTATATTATTGTTAACTATTATTATTATTATTATTATATTTAATTATTATTAATTAATTACAATTGTTTGTTTTGATAATACAATTATAATTTATAACATACGCTAGAAATTCATGATTTGACTGAAAAAAACAAATTGCTATAAAACCAATACACTTCACCCCTACCTACCATCATATACTACCTGTCCATAACTTTTCAACAAAATATTACAATAGTTTTTAGTTAAAACTTTTAGTTATTAATAAAAAAAATAAAAACTTTTATAAAAAACATTTGCGTATATAATTTAATTGATTTCAATATTTAAGCAAATAACTATATATGATTAAATTATGATTTTAATAAACATTAAGCTATATAAATAATAATTATGAATAAGGTATACCTTATAATAAAGTTAGTTTATAATCATAATAGGATTAAATTAATTTGATAAACATACTTGAAATCAGATTATGCTAGTTTGAAAATAATATCACTCAATATATCGTGAAAATATTAAATTTTTTACTCGTTTATTTATTTTCTACTTCATTGTAGCTTGTTAGTCATTTACGTACTTTTAATCAAATAATTCTTTAATATTTTTATATAATATATATTTAATTTTTAGCTACAAATTATGTGTTACCGCCAATTTTAATGCAAGTAAAATACTCCACATAAATAAACTCAATGCAATAGCTTATGCACACGTTATGTATACAAAGTATTGTAAACTATTTTTCAATGCCAAATACATGCTATTATATTATGAACTGGTAAAAGCGTTAGGCTGACAGTGTTTACGTGATAGTTAACATGGCATGGTTACAATCATATGAGCAATCTGAAATTATTTCATTTTATAAATGTTTACAAATAATGGTTTAAAATAAAATAATAAAATAAACTATATAGTACTAAATTAAAACTCACTATAATAATTTGACAATCATCCAGTAAACTTTGTATTTCTATTATTTTAAACTCGGTCCCGAATTTATACCAAATCCCGGTCCCGATGTCCATGATTATTAAATAATCAGCTGTAACTTATCAACCTCAAATAAATTATTAAATAAATTGTTGTAAATATACTATCATATCAAGAGATATAAGAAATAATATTCTATGTTATGAAATTAAGTAAATAAATTACTAAGTTTAATTATAATTATCATCAAGATATATGTAAAAAATTATCATTTTA
>CAJPVJ010002221.1:0-13669 GCA_905397405.1 Oppiella nova
TTTGAAGTATTTTGCAATTGTTTGGATTGAATGCAATACAATATTATAAATACCACTAATGCTATCATTAATATGACCACAACAGCCGTAAATGATATTATTAATGTAAGATTTTGACTTATTGTTCTATGATCATAATTAGTTGTAGTCGTGCTTATTTGTCCAGGTTTTTCAGTGAACTCCCACTTATATTCCTGATAATCCCCGTCCGTTTTGGGAGTAACACAACTAATAAAACCGTATTCATTGATCTCTCCGTTAGGATTATCGCCACGGTCTAGTAATTAACATATTTTATAAAATTACATTATATATTTAAACATAAATATTTAATTATTAAGCGCAATATAAAATTATTATTATAAAGTTTACATACTATATATCTAATTAAAATATTTATAACAATTTTAGTTAGTGAGCATGTTTATTAACTTACAGCATAGTTCGTTATAAATAAAGTAGTAGCCCTCATTAGGAACCTGCGCAATTTTTACGTTATGACTACCGAAATAGTGATTCATACGATACCAGCCATTATTTAGGTTATTAAACATGTGATATGTTTTGGCCTTTTCAGACACCAAATCCCCGGGTAGTGTAGAGTTGGGTCCAAACCATAGCAAAATTCGGTGAGACTTTGTGTTTTGGATAATATAGTAGATGTTTGTCTTAAGTGCCAACTTTGCACCGGTATTTTTGTCTATAATGGACTCATAGTTTGTTAAACTAATACCTATTAAATTTGTAATAATTATAAAAATAACCAAGGATAATATTTGAATATTAAGAATTGATTGAACAAAAATGTTTGATTGCATTTTATTCATTATAATTACATAAACACATTACAGTTATTGTAAAAATTAGAGCACTAACTATTCAAATAAAAATATACATATTATCGAGTTATTGAAAATGAGTTGAAAATAAAGTTTTCCATATAAAGTACATAAAACGGAAATACAGTTTCCCATTCACTCCTTCATATCCTTATGAGTAAAACTTGTGAGAAAAATGTGTTGTACCTTATAGTGTTTTATACTTTAGTAGACTGACATTCATTATACAGTAAATCAAAGAAAAGCAGGATGGCCAGAAATGGTCATACAGTATTACAACATTTGTAATGACATTCTCAAAACCCATAAACAAATTCAATTTTATTTTATATGAGTTGGAAGTAAGAAAACTTATTATAGAAAAGTTGAAATTAATTAGAAAATGTGAAAAATAAGTAATAAAAGTAATGATTTCTTGTGAATTATTTTTTAAGTCAGATGAACCAGGTACTGCCAATCAATAACATTTGCTCTTGTCTGCAGTAAATAGATTAGGTTTAAGACATAAAGTCAAATATTTGTTAACTTTTTCTTTATAATGAATATTAGCCTATTGTTTATATCAATAGAACCAGGTACTGCCAATCAATAACATTTGCTCTTGTCTGCAGTAAATAGATTAGGTTTAAGACATAAAGTCAAATATTTGTTAACTTTTTCTTTATAATGAATATTAGCCTATTGTTTATATCAATATTAATCATTTTACAATACCAGTTTTTAAATCTTTATTTATTACATAGAAATACATGGCACAATAATCATTTAATCTCATTATAGTTTAATAATAATAATTTTTAAGGGCTTGTTTTATAGAAAATCTATGAATGTCTATTATTTCATGACTAATTTAAAATTTAAAATCTTCGTTATTTGTATAGGCCCAGGATGGTTTACTCCGTGAAATTCTAGTAGATGCTGAAAATTAACAAATTTTAATCAAATCCTAATCAAGTATTTGAATTAAAATAAAACAAAATGTATACCACAACAATATCGTGGCTGAGTTTGCATCTTACCACTACTCATATAAAATGACACTATTGTTAAAAGTTAATTTTTACCCTTTAATATAAACTAAATGGGATTAATTATGAAATAATGATATTGCTATGGTACTACATTTGTTTTATTTTAATTTATTTTTATAAATTATTTTACCAGTATCAGTACTTCCGATATGCAGATAATCTGGACTACTATAAAATTCTGATTCGTAATTGCTATCATTATCAATGTTACTAGTACGTATATGTTTGCGTTTAATACAAAACAATTCTACAAACACCACTAATATAATCAACAATATAACCACTACTCCGAACGTTGAGTATATTATAGTAGTTGTATCAGTTACAGGGGCTGTGGGGGAAGGGATTAGCATAGTTCTGGTGTCGGACTGTCCGGCCTTCAGTGAATATCCATAGTTTATACGAATAGGTATCGTAATTACCCTGCCCCACCCACTCTGGTCTCTCGCAGTCTATTTGTCCAAAATGAAATACATTTTCCATATATGGATTATCGCCATATGCTATAGTAGTATAAATGTTTTAATTATTATAACCTAAATAAACTTGAAAAATATTTAAAATCAATATACTTAAAAATGATAATAAGTTCATTAAAAAATTATTTATAAATTTTGTATATATCATACTAAATTATGTGTACTAGGTTACAACTGTAAATTAAAAGTACAAGTATAAAATGTAGTCAAAAACTTACTGCAATTATCATCGTATATTAAATATGAGCCTTCATAAGGAGCCTGGGCATTTTTGACATTATGATGACCAGTGAAATGGCGCATCCGATACCACCCATTATCTAGGTTATGAAGTATATGATATTTATGCTCATCATTAACCACGTGATCCCAGGCCACTGTTTGTTTATCAGTGTCTCCAAACCAATACAAAAATTGATGGGATTTCTTGTTATAAACGCTATAATAGGTATCAGTCTTAAGGGGAAGCTTTGCACCGGTAGTCCTGTCAATAATAAACTCAGACTTTGTTAAAACCGTTGATGAATTAATAACAAGTATAAAACTAATAAAGGACACCAGGCTGATCATCATAACAGGTATCAATCTAAAATATTATATAATATAGTATTGTATATAAATGTATATTAAAATAATTCTGTTCATAAAATAAATACTGTACTTGTATAATTATATTAAATAAAAAACATCGTATAAAATAATAATCAAATTTGTCTATTAATATATTGGAAAATAACGATATATTAACATATAATTATCCCAAAAGGGTACTTCCCATTAACTCCATTTTCAGCGTTTAATTTGTTTTAATAACAAACAATAATTGACGTATTTCTGATTCATAATTGCTAATATGATGTTTTGCTAAAATAAATATTTTATTAAAACAAAGGTTTCGTAGAATTATAGTTTATTTTTACATAAAAATTAAATACAAATATTGCTTTAAAATATTAATCAGTATTGTAAACTTAAATGTAATTACATTTTACTTTATATAACCTGAAAAACTTGTAATTTAATATTTACATAATTACATTAATTCTACTAATTTTGGTACAATTCTAAATATTCACGAGGGTCCTCATAACTATTATTTGGAGCAATATACGAATTATTCAATATTTTTATATACTTTACATGTTTTAAGTAATACAATATTATTAATACAATTATCACGATAGCAAATAGCATCAATATTGTTGATAGACTATAAACTAAGGTGGTATATTCTGTAGAATTTGTATCATTTGAAATTGTGTTATAGTCATTAGTTGGACATAGCGTGGTGATTTCTTTTGGTTTTAGGATAAATTGCCATTTCAATAAATTATCATTGAAAGTTTTACGATTGTGTGAAACATGACAGGTAATAGAGCAGGTACCGTTTTGGCATATATCACCAATGGGTTTATGAGCGTGTGCTAATTATAAAAAAAAACATTACTGTATTAATAATTTAGAAAATTATGATATTTGTAGTATATTTAATTTATTAGCATAATGTTCAATATATAAATACATACCACAACTAATATCATAAATATGAAATAAAGTATTGTTTTCTCCAAATGCTTGTGAAATTTTAACTTGATGAAATCCGGATAAATGTTGCATGCGATACAGAGTATCATTTATTGGGATCAATACGTGATAAAATCTATTGTTATTTTCATCCAGGTCCTCATCGGTTGTATTTATGCCCCCAAACCACTGTAGGTATCGTTCAGTTTCAACATTTTTGATCGCATAGTGAGTGTGGGTATGTATTGGCAAATTTTCATGGGTCATCATATCCAGAATATGATATGACCATGCTACTCTATTACATAGCACTGAAATACAGACAAAACAAATAATTTTTAGCGCCATAGTACTTTGTGCTAATTTGAAATGAAATTTAGTACTTTTACTAAAATTAAAAATTTATTTTTAAACTAATTTGCAAATGTTTGTTAACTTCCTATCAACTTATAAGGAGTTTTGTATTTATTAACATATCGATAAAAATAATCTATAGCTACACATAATTATTAAAACCAATATTTAGATCAATATTATATTACAATATTATGTATTAGTTTCTATATCTGATAGACCAAAATGAGATGAACTTCCGAAAAATTGCTTTTCTGTAAAGTTTGAAATATCAAAGGTATTTGCGAATTTTTATTAAAAATTAAAACATAATAACTGAATACAAAATACATATATAGTGTTTTAAAATGTATTGAAAATACACACAATCAAGTCGTATTTCTGGTACTGATATACTTATATTAAACTTGATAAATTTCAAACTTTACAGAAAAGCAATGTTTCAATAAGGAATTAAAACAATTTTTCAGAGGTTCATCTCATTTTGGTCTATCAGATATTAGTAGACAAACATTTGTAATTTCAAGCTCACTTATCATCAGAGACTGTCAATACCCGTTGGAATCAAGGTTGACAAAAGTCAATCTATAAAAATCTATCAGTATACATTCTCTGGCAAAACATTCAAATCTTCTTAATTAAAATCTTTTATGATATTTTATTTAAATATGACACACTCATATTTTGACTAAATAATATTAATTTTATAATATAGTAGTATTATATTATTCAAATTAAGATGATTTGAATGTTTTGCCAGAGAATGTATATTGATAGATTTTTATAGAATGACTTTTGATTGATTTGGTAAATTAATGTTAGTTAAACGCACATTTCATTGCGGTACTTTTTAAAATCCATAAGACTCAACATGGGGTATTTGTGTACTTTGGTCGTACTTTTTCGACCATATGTCCCTCAATCTTTATTTGTCGCTTAACTCTATGGGATTTTTGGTTCCGCAACCGACATTTTTTGACCCACCGGTCATGCACCAGCATTATACACCATTTTCCCATAGGTTTAACATTGGCCTGAAAAATACAGAAAAGCAATGTTTCAATAAGGAATTAAAACAATTTTTCAGAGGTTCATCTCATTTTGGTCTATCAGATATTAGTAGACAAACATTTGTAATTTCAAGCTCACTTATCATCAGAGACTGTCAAGGTTGACAAAAGTCAATCTATAAAAATCTATCAGTATACATTCTCTGGCAAAACATTCAAATCTTTTTAATTAAAATCTTTTATGATACCCCACACTCATATTTTGACTAAATAATATTAATTTTATAATATGGTAGTATTATATTATTCAAATTAAGATGATTTGAATGTTTTGCCAGAGAATGTGTACTGATAGATTTTTATAGAATGACTTTTGATTGATTTGGTAAATTAATGTTAGTTAAACGCACATTTCATTGCGGCACTTTTTAAAATCCATAAGACTCAACATGGGGTATTTGTGTACTTTGGTCGTACTTTTTCGACCATATCTCCCTCAATCTTTATTTGTCGCTTAACTCTATGGGATTTTTGGTTCCGCAACCGACATTTTTTGACCCACCGGTCATGCACCAGCATTATACACCATTTTCCCATAGGTTTAACATTGGCCTGAAAACACAGTGTCATTACGTCAATGGAAACACTTTTGCCCACTTTTGCTGGGATTTTCCATAGAAAAAACAAAATCCTTACGGGCAAAACTGTCAAAAAATCCCATGCTAGGTCTATGGCAAATGCAAATTAACAATCATCATCATCATTAATGACGGGTGAAGGGGGGGGGGTCAAAGTGATTCTATAATACGCAAATTTCCCAAAAGAAAAAGCGTATAAAAATTTAGTTAAATTAATAATCAAAGTATATTAATATATTGGAAAATAACGATATATTAACATATAATTATCCCAAAAGGATACTTCCCATTAACTCCATTTTCAGAGTTTAATTATTCAATAACAGACAATAATTTACGTATTTTTGATAGATTTTATAATTCCTAATATGATGTTTTGCTAAAATAAATTTTTTATTAACACAAAGGTTTCGTAGAATTATAGTTTATTTTTACATAAAAATTAAATACAAATATTGTTTTAAAATATTATTCAGTATTGTATACTTAAATGTAATTAAATTTTATTTTATATAACTTAAAAAACTTGTAATTTAATATTTACATAATTATATTAATTCTACTGCATTCATTCTACTATCTTGGTACATTTCTGAATATTCACGGGGATCCTCATAACAATTCTTTGGATCAATATACGAGTTATTCAATACCTTTATATACTTTGAATGTTTTGAGCAATACAATATTATTAATACAATTATTACGATAACAAATAGTATCAATATTGCTGATAGACTATAAACCAAGGTGGTATGTTCTGTAGAATTAGTATTATTTGAAATAGTATTATAGTCATTAGTTGGACATAGCGTGATGATTTGTTTTGGCTTTAGAATAAATTTCCATTTCAATATATTACCATTGAAAGTTTTACGATTATGTAAAACATGACAGGTAATAGAGCAGGTACCATTTTGGCATATATCACCAATGGGTTTATAAGCGTGTGCTAATTATAAAAAAACATTATTGTATTAATAATTTAGTAAATTATGATATTTGTAGTATATTTAATTTATTAGCATAATGTTTAATATACATACCACAACTAATATCATAAATATGAAATAAGGTATTGTGTTCTCCAAATGCTTGTGAAATCTTAACTTGATGAAATCCAGATAAGTGTTGCATTCGATACAGAGTATCATTTATTGGGGTCAATATATGATAAAATCTTTTGTTATTTTCATCCAGCTCCTCATCGGTTGTATTTACGCCCCCAAACCACTGTAGGTATCGTTCAGTTTCAACATTTTTGATTGCATAGTAAATGTGGGTATGTATTGGCAAATGTTCGTTGGTCATCATATCCAGAATATGATATGACCATGCTACTCTATTACATAACATTGAAATACAGACAAAACAAATAATTTTTAGCGCCATAGTACTTTGTGCTAATTTGAAATGAAATGTAGTACTGTTAATAAAATTTAAAATATTTTTATTTTTGAACATATTTAGTATTGTATGTTTGTTAACTTCCTATCAACTTATAAGGAGTTTTGTATGAATTAATACATTTATAAAAATAATCTATTACTACATATAATTATTTAAAACAATATTTAGATCAATATTAAATTATAATTTTATATAATAGTTGACAAACATTTGTAATTTCAAACTAATAATATTAATTATTTGATATAATATTCACGATCCAGTCCATCATAATACTGATTCTCAGAATAGCCGTGCGATCAGTGGGTCTGTCCATACATCCAACGCCTTTCATCTAATTTCTAATGAGCGTACCTATGAGTACAGCCCTGCCCTTTACGTACTGTATGACCGGACCCCCGGAATCAGACTATAATAAAGACATTTAAAAGCAAGCACATTCAAATAAATAAACTATTTGCGAATATAAAACTTACCATGCACGTAAAATAATTATAAGGAGTTGATTGCGCGCGAGCTATAATTAATTTCCCACTAATATCAGTAGCATTATAAGTTAGTAAGGTGGATCGATTTTGAGATAACCCTGGTGTGGGTTCATTGCCTTATTCTTGTCGTTGTTGCTCAAGTAGCCATACCCTGCGATCAGTACGTATTCCGGGCCGGTATTATAGATATCCGTTTTGGGTAAACATACGGCGTTAACGGCATGTTTAGACATATTTTTGAAATTCATGACAATATTTGTGGTCACTTTAAGCAGTACAATATCCCTAGCACGGTCATTTACCACTTGAGCACTAGTTGGGGTTGTTGAAAAATTGAAAACATGCTTGGTCCTGTATAAATTGGTCCATTATTTGTGCCGTTACCTCCACCAGTAAAAATGTAAAGATTCCTGATGGTGCATGCTGGTTTAGTGCATCTGTATAAATATATTTTTTATTAACAACCCCTCTAATAAGTCAAAACAAAAAATAAATATGATTGGCATTGCTTAATATTACTGTTATGTAATACCATTAGTACACTAGTTTTAATACTAGTTGTTCATTATACTAGTTTTAATATATTGTTTTAATTATCTCATCTCACATTCATTATGTTTATTATATTTGTCAAAAATTATTTTAATTTTCTATCATGTATATTTATAAATGATCTGAAATACTCACAGCACACAGTGACCAGTAGTTAGCACCCAGCGCTCATTAATAATTACGCCGCTACAGGTGCTACTATAAGTTTTAAAATGTATCATGACAAAATCACAAGTTTAAGGAATAAATTGTATTTGTAATTTCATATTGTTACTTTAGAAATTGAATATTTATTTCATACTAAACTTACTAGACCAAATCCCCGGTACTACTCTCAACGTATTGAGTGACAATAAGCACCAGCCATGGCATGTCGTTCCACAGTAAGGGTCGACCATATTGTATATTAGCGGTGGTTGTATCAAGATATTTAAAGCAATTTTTAGCCTCCAATGTAGTGATTCGGCTTAACCCGCAGTCATTAGGGCTTATACCTGGATAACTTCCCAATTGGGCGTGAATTGCATTATAACCCACAATCATTGAACTTGATACTATTTTTTAAAAATTTGTTAATTTTTGTAAATTTCATATCATTTGCAAATATTTCAATTTTAATCAAAAATATTTTTCATAAATATAATAATTTGATGCCATATTTTGAGAATCATTATTAATTTGATTGTTAAATGAAAATATATCATATGTTGAGATTTTAATTTTTAATTGAAAACAATAATTGTTTCATGTTACACGATATGTAATTGTATACTGACAGAAATAACTACATTTTCTAATTTGAATTTTAAATAATGAATTATATCTATATACTGCATATTAAAAATTTAAAAATTAGATACAAAACTGTTGAACATTAACAATTAATAATGATATAGATAATCAGCATTAATACCGTATCATATCAAAATCCCGAACATCAGAACCCCGAAAATCAAAATCCCGAAAATTATAATAACTATATAAATAATTATTTTTAATTTAGTTAATAATATAAAATTTATTGATACTATTAAAGTAATTATTTTAAACCTAATTAGTGTCATACTAGTAAATAAATATCTCATCAATTATTAAATATTGTAATTATTGGCCGAATTTTATTAGTGTATAACATAATTACTCTAATAATATCAATGAATTTTACATTAACTAAAGTAAAAATAATTATTTATATAGTTATTATAATTTTCGGGATTTTGATGTTCGGGGTTTTGAGGTACTCCCCATTTATACAACACTTAGAAATTACATTTACACCCAAAATATAGATATTCTATTTTTAATGTCTGTTATAGATATTGTTCAAAATAAAGTCCATTTTATGATTAACTCTAATTGACCAACAACGATTTGAAGGGTAACCTGAACATGTCGCATTGCCATTATTCAGAGATTCATACCAATTAGCACAGCTCTGCCCTTTACGTACTGAATGAGGGGACCACCAGAATCACTCTTTAATTCAAATAAAGTTATGGCAATTTTGACATTATGATGACCAGTGAAATGACGCATCCGATACCACCCATTATCCAGGTTATGAAGTATATGATATGTATGCTTATCATTAGCCACGTGATCCCAGGCCACTGTATCAGTGTTTCCAAACCATAGCAAAAATTGATGGGATTTCTTGTTATGAACGCTATAATAGGTATCAGTCTTAAGGGGAAGCTTTGCACCGGTATTCCGATCAATAATAAACTTAGACTTTGTTAAAACAGTTGATGAATTAATAACAAGTATAAAACTAATAAAGGACATCAGTCTGATCATCATAACACGTATCAATCTAAAATATTATATAAGTATTGTATACTTAAAAGTAATTAAATTTTATTTTATATAACCTTAAAAACTTGTAATTTTATATTTACATAATTATATTAATTCAACTACTCTTGGTATATTTCTAAATATTCACGGGGGTCCTCATAACTATTATTTGGTGTAATATACGAATTATTCAATATTTTTATATACTTCGCATGTTTTAAGTAATACAATATTATTAATTCAATTAATATTGCAAATAATTAATACAATATTAATACACGATAGCAAATAGCATCAATATTGTTGATAGACTATAAACCAAGGTGGTATATTCTGTAGAATTAGTATCATTTGAAGTATTATTATAGTCATTAGTCGTGTTGATTTGTTTTGGTTTTAGGATAAATTGCCATTTCAATATATTATCATTGAAAGTTTTACGATTATGTGAAACGTGACAGGTAATAAAGCAGGTACCGTTTTGGCATATATCACCAATGGGTTTATGAGCGTGCGCTAATTATAAATAAAACATTACTGTATTAATAAATTAGAAAATTAGGATGTTTTTAATTATTTATATGATATTTTTACTATATTTAATTTATTAGCATAATGTTCAATATACATACCACAACTAATATCATAAATATAAAATAAAGTATTGTTTTCTCCAAAGGCTTGTGAAATTTTAACTTGATGAAATCCGGATAAGTGTTGCATTCGATACAGAGTATCATTTATTGGGATCAATACGTGATAAAATCTATTGTTATTTTCATCCAGGTCCTCATCGGTTGTATGCACCAGGTCCCCAAACCAATGTAGGTATCGTTCAGTTTCAACATTTTTGATCGCATAGTGAGTGTGGGTATGTATTGGCAAATTTTCATGGGTCATCATATCCAGAATATGATATGACCATGCTACTCTATTACATAGCACTGAAATACAGACAAAACAAATAATTTTTAGTGCCATAGTACTTTGTGCTAATTTGAAATGAAATTTAGTACTGTTACTAAAATTAAAAATTAATTTTTAAACTCATTTGGCAAATGTTTGTTAACTTCCTATCAACTTATAAGGAGTTTTGTATATATTAATATATTGATAAAAATAATCTATAGCTACACATAATTATTAAAACCAATATTTAGATCAATATTATATTACAATATTACGTATTAGTTACTATATCTGGCAGACCAAAATGAGATGAACCTCTGAAACATTGCTTATTGCTTCTTGAAACATTGCTTTTCTGTAATGTTTGAAATTTATTTATATTAAACTTGATAAATTTCAAACTTTACAGAAAAGCAATGTTTCAAGAAGAAATAAAAGCAATTTTTCAGAGGTTCATCTCATTTTGGTCTATCAGATATTAGTAGACAAACATTTGTAATTTGAAGCTCACTTATCATCAGGGACTGTCAACACCCGTTGGAATCAAGGTTGACAAAAGTCAATCTATAAAAATCTATCAATATATAATCAATAATAATTAAAATCTTTTATCATACCCCACACTCATATTTTGACTAAATAATATTAATTTTATAATATAGTTAACTTAAAAATTAAAGTGAATTTTCAGACTAGAATTTATTGCATTCGTATTTTAGTGTATATAAAAATACTACTGTAGTTATACATAAAAAACTGTACTAAATAATCTAAATATTTATTATCTGTTAAAAACATATTTACTATCATTGACTCATGTCTCATGTCCTTATATAACTTATTTATGCATTTCCTAATTCATGTTTATACAATTGTGGATTTTTAAAAAGTTTATAATTATCTTTATATTTTTAAAAATCTTTAAATTATTAAAAATATATTAAATAATATCTGAATACTTTTCCATACTTTATAAAGTAATATTTGATATTATCAAACCTTTTTGTATTTGTAAAAATAATTTAAACTTTAAACTATAACTTATACTGGTCAATAAATTATAGTATATTTATACTAATTTATTTGTATAATATTGTCGTTTTAGTCATAAATATCATCTGAATGTCTTGATTCCACTGGTGATGAGCTTTGATATCTTGCAACTGGTGGTTGAGGCACTAAAACATAATTAAAATATGTTAATTATTTTAAAATTATTTTATNTAGTATGACACTAATTAGGTTTAAAATAATTACTTTAATAGTATCAATAAATTTTATATTATTAACTAAATTAAAAATAATTATTTATATAGTTATTATAATTTTCGGGATTTTGATTTTCGGGGTTTTGATATGATACGGTATTAATGCTGATTATCTATATCATTATTAATTGTTAATGTTCAACAGTTTTGTATCTAATTTTTAAATTTTTAATGTGCAGTATACAGATATAATTCATTATTTAAAATTAAAATTAGAAAATGTAGTTATTTCTGTCATTATACAATTACATATCGTGTAACATGAAACAATTATTGTTTTCAATTAAAAATTAAAATCTCAACATATGATATATTTTCGCAACAACGACAAGAATAAGGCAATGAACCCACACCAGGGTTATCTCAAAATCGACCCACCTTACTATAATGCTACTGATATTAGTGGGAAATTAATTATAGCTCGCGCGCAATCAACTCCTTATAATTATTTTACGTGCATGGTAAGTTTTATATTCCCAAATAGTTTATTTATTTAAATGTGCTTGCTTTTAAATGTCTTTATTATAGTCTGATTCCAGGGGTCCGGTCGTACAGTATGTAAAGGGCAGGGCTGTACTAATAGGTATGCTCATTAGAAATCAGGTGAAAGGCGTTGGATGTATGGACAGACCTACTGATCGCACGGCTATTCTGAGAATCAGTATTATGATGGACTGGATCGTGAATATTATATCAAATAATTAATATTATTAGTTTGAATTTACAAATGTTTGTCTACTAATATATAAAATTATAATTTAATATTGATCTAAATATTGTTTTAAATAATTATATGTAGTAATAGATTATTTTTATAAATGTATTAATTCATACAAAACTCCTTATAAGTTGATAGGAAGTTAACAAACATACAATACTAAATGTGTTCAAAAATAAAAATATTTTAAATTTTATGAACAGTACTACTTTTCATTTCAAATTAGCACAAAGTACTATGGAGCTAAAAATTATTTGTTTTGTATGTATTTCAATACTATGTAATAGAGTAGCATGGTCATATCATATTCTGGATATGATGACCAACGAACATTTGCCAATACATACCCACATTTACTATGCGATCAAAAATGTTGAAACTGAACGATATCTACAGTGGTTTGGGGGCGTAAATACAACCGATGAGGACCTGGATGAAAATAACAAAAGATTTTATCATATATTGACCCCAATAAATGATACTCTGTATCGAATGCAACACTTATCCGGATTTCATCAAGTTAAAATTTCACAAGCATTTGGAGAACACAATACCTTATTTCATATTTATGATATTAGTTGTGGTATGTATATTAAACATTATGCTAATAAATTAAATATACTACAAATATCATAATTTACTAAATTATTAA
>CAJPVJ010002222.1:0-13667 GCA_905397405.1 Oppiella nova
TTTATTATTTTATTTAATATTAATAACTCTTTTATTTTGTTTAAACTCATAAACAGTTATAAAAAACTGAACCGAGAGAGAGAGAGAGAGAGAGAGAGAGAGAGAAAGGGATATTTTTGTTAATTATGTTTATAACACACAAAAATTAGTTCAATCAATCATTTATGACATATTCATAAAATTCAATCTCTCTTTTCCTTAACTTTTTGGGACGAATTTTGCAGTAATTATACGCGCTTTTAGTCTATGCGCTAAAATTCAGTTAAAAACTCTTTTTTCGCAAATTATTTGGGAAAAAATAATCGTAATAATAATAATAATAATAATAATAAGTGTTGAACGCATTCATGTGTCAAAAATGTATTCAATCAGCAATTGATTTAAGAGTTAACGCAATATACTCTGTGTTTATGAGGGGGTGAGAGAGACATAACTACTAAACATTCATTTAAAGGTTGAAACCGAAGTTATATTTAATTATTTGTAAACCATTTTCTCCATACGATTGTTGAGCGCATGAAATGACACTTATTTTTAGTTAATTGGGTTTCACTTAAATAGTTAGCTGTGAACTCACTTTTAAATTACTTATTATTCAAATGTATGGCAACGCAAACTGCTTATACAGTAGTATTATTAACTGTTTATCAGATGTTAAAACAAAAACCATTTGAACGCAAAATTATATTTCAATAATAATAATAATAATTAATATTATTATTTTGTAAAATAAATTATATTTAATTATAGAAAAGTCAAAATGTAATTATCGCATAATTGTTTGTCTGTTTGAGATAAATGAAATAAAATAAATAATTAATAATAAATAAAAATTGGTTTAAAAATAATTTAATTTTTATATACTGTATATCTTATAATTCATTTAAGGATATTATTGATATTATTTACAAATAATAATCTATTAATAAATAAACCTCAACATTATACATATACAATATTTCTAGGTTATAAAATGTGAAATTACCAGGCGTAGACATAGTTAATACGGTGATAGTTTGAATTGAATATTATCTATAACATATTTAAATTTTTGGGGTAACCCTTTAACTTATTGTGCACTTTTTAATTTGATAAGTTAGCGTAAACTTAACTATAATATTATATGATAAATATACATATTTTAATAATCTGTATGTCTATTCACTAATGAATAGAATTTAATTAAATTCAATCTAAAATATCAAATTTTCAGATAAATTAATTTCTGGTATTCAACTATAGATTATTTAATCGTAAACCATTTATTTTTGAAATCATATTTAATAGCATAAAACATACCATACCTACCCTAACAGTGTATAATTTGCTTCACTAACCATAGGGACTCTATTATAGTTTAAGAAAAGTATTGCTATTTTAAGCCAATGAGTGGCACTACTATTCCTTACAGTTTTAATAAAACTTTTACTGTATTTGTCACGAATACACAAGAATATTACATTGGTAATAAATGATAATTTAATGGCACTCAACTAATACAATCTTAACAAATATAGTACTCATTATATTGTTTTTAATTTGATAATTAGATTATTTTGAAATTAAATGATAAGTTAGATTAGTTAAGTTATTTACAATAATCCCGTTTAAAATTGTATTGCACACCATAGTATAGAAATATCTGTACTGGTATAGCTTATAAAATAATTTTTAATTGATTCTCTTATTTTTAAAATTAACATATATATATTTATCAATTTATTACATTAATTAAATGACAGTAATATATATTATAAATTATTTTATGCTAATACTGTGTTTAAAAAGTTTATTCATTTTAACTTCTAAGAGAGTTTAACCTACAAGTTAGTAGCATTGAACTGTAGATAACTTATCTAGTATACAGTAAAGTATTAAATTGTTGATTCAGTCATATGTTCATATTAATCTAACTGTGATTTTTATATTTTAAGCATAACTATTTTTAATTAATTATCTATTACCAATTAATCAATTTAATTAGTAAACCTAATTTTGTGATAATTTAAAATAATTTATTATTTGTTCACAACTTCATTGATGATAAAACAGATTCAGTCCATAAATGTGGAAAACCATTTTAAAGGTAAATTTATGAGCAATGTTATTTCCTCATCTAGAACCTTAATTTTTAAAATAAAATCAATTAAATATTTGATAAATATTTTTAAAGTTAAAGTTCAGTAATCATTACTCTGTAGATATCTACTAGATTTATATGTTAATATAATTTTAAAGTGACTTTCTCAAAAATTTTCAACAAGTGTTAAAGTTACACAGTATTTGTGGAAATTATTTAAACAACTATATATTTATTAATTCATACAATTATTTTAAACCTTATTAACTTTTAATATAAAATTTGACTTTAGAGAAATAAATTCAAACATGAAGTCAATGGTCAGTCAAATAGCTCTTTAATAATAATCTAACTCTTAAGTAATCTTCAAAATGATTGGTAAGAATTGGGATTCAAAACTATATAATAGTGAGGCCTTTGTATAATATAAATACAACACTAGAATTGAGTGAATGAAAATATAATACACAGTATTATTCACATTTCAATCAAAACACAGTGTATAGACATGTATAGAAATACAGTGTCTGTGAAGCGTTTAATTAAAAATCTCATAACATATTGTATAACAAAATATGTTTTTTCCTTTCCTTTAAAAACAGTAGTGAATGGAAAACTAAAGCATAAATGTCTCGCAGAATAGCATATAATGGCAAAGTGTTCTTCAATTATATGCTGAGTATGTCTTCACTCGAGTAAATGCTTCAATGGTTTGGTTATAAAGTAAAGTGATTCTCAAATCTCAATATTCTTATTAAACTTACGGTTCAATTGTACAGTCAGTGCACTGTATTTGTTACTAATACTACATACAATGGACTCTATTGACTACTGTACGGAATAATCAGTATAATAACGTTTATACCGTATTATACGAGTATATGATGAGAGAGAGAGAGAGAGAGAGAGAGAGAGAGATGAGTATTGAAATAACANGACTCTAACCTAACTATGATAGACAGTTAGATTGTAAATGCGATATACAATATACATGTGTGTGTTTGCGAGAGACAGAGAGAGAGAGAGAGAGAGAGAGAGAGAGAGATGAGTATTGAAATAACATATGAGTAGAAGAAATAACATCAACAACTCAATTAGCGTTTGCACCGGTATTGTTATGGCTTAATCAGGCTCACTGCCTCTCCACTTGAGAAACATGTACTCCAGTGCCTATAGCCCGCAGCCATTCCTCTATTAGATCCCAAGCATCGGCTCAACAAAACTGTTGGACTGTTGGCATCGCATTCATTGTGTAGTCTTATATGAAAAACTCCTAATTCATTGACTCATATCTCGTATTATTTAAAAATCTGTCCCAAAATGCACGCATCCATCAGTGCATCACTTGAGAGCACACATCCACTTCTCATCCCATGGTCTTTAGTCGATAGCACTGGGAGTCTGTAGTCAGTAGTACAGTAGTCATGCCAACAACACGTGTGCCATGAACTCCGACACTCGAACCCATTGTTTTCGTATCGCTTATTATTTTATTATATTAATATCATTAGCTAATAGTTAACTACTATATCAATAGTACAAATACCGCCAAACCATGCGATGAGCCCTTAATGTAATTTCACATCTGATTACCATAAATACATACCGTATATCCGATAGATATGCCTGTGGACATATATTTATGTCGAAAGTAACCTAAATTTGATTTATAATTTATACTAAATTCATGTTCAACTTCATTCAATACTTACTGTTATTAATGAAAATTGAAACAAAATTTCAAAAGTATTTATTTTACACTTATAATGTATTTAATATTTTAGTGTAAAATGGTTTGTTTATTCAAATTCTTGATCTAAAATATGTGTAAAACAATGGGATTCTGTGCTTTTAAATATAACTATAAATAAGATGATTGTAAATATAATGCATATATTCATTGGTGCACATAAGGAGCCCTACGTATGCTTACAGTGCGTGAACACTGGGATGTTGAAGGCACTGGGATTTAGTTGCCAACACATTATATACCTGTCATTCTCTAACACAGCGTTCGCGATGCAAATCCCTTAAGCCTTAAGAAAATCTTTGAATACAATTTGTGGATCATTTGAGAACATTAGACATTCAAACACACGTGAAAATAGGATTCAAAACGCATAGATTGTTCAGCATTTAGGCATCAATTATACAAATCTTACTTTCAATCCATTGTGAATAAGTGATGACAAAAAGGGAGTGATTTTTATTCACAACTAGGCTTAATATATGGAGTTTAAATAAAAACTACAGAAATTAATAAAAACATTATCATCCTTAGTGTCAGTTAAACAGGTGCATATTATTTTTCAAATAATATTATCTCAACAAAAACCAAAATAAAAATACATTTATATTATAAACAAAATTTGCGATGAGTTTGAGAAACAAAATGATAGAAATCTAAACGAAAAGGACGATAAAAATAAGCAAAATTGGAGACACAATGTCTTGTAAGCGTTGTTTGATTTGGGTTTTGTTCGGGCGATCGACCACTACTTGAAGTATCAATAGTTGAGATGTGTTTCACAGACACACATATCACATACCGATCGATAGTCCGTTTAACCGGATATTAAAACATAGCTTCTGTCCGTTGAGTTGCAGTGTTTGCGTTTGGCCTCACATGTCCTTACAGTGCAATCGCAGCATACAATCACCAAAAATCCGCACACATTTCCAATCAATTGCAGCAAAAACTTAATACAAAAGTAATCGTTTGTAGAGAACGTGATATTAGAGGAGAGAAGTGATACGAGATTTACTGTCCGTTCCAGTGCTCCCTTCTCTCGCATCTCATCTCATTTGCACTATATTTCGACAAATGGTTAGTCATATTTGCATTAACTTTCGGTCTTTTATTTGTACTCTACTCTCGAGTCCTGTGTTTTGGTCAGTGAGTAATGCCTACCCATTGCCCGCATTCCCTCCCGGATTGCTCTTTGCGTTCACTCTTGTGTTATCTCTTAAGTCACTGCAAACTCAGACAAATCGTTTCACTGGTAAGACCTGTGCTCTCTTGTCATAAAATCTCTCTCTCTCTCTCTCTCTCTCTCTCTCTCTCTCTGTCTCTCGCAAACACACACATGTATATTGTATATCGCATTTACAATCTAACTGTCTATCATAGTTAGGTTAGAGTCGCTCCCAGTATTCATTCTCACCTTTCGATTTTTGAGACCTATATTAAAGCAAACAGAGAGCTGACACACATCACACTCACACATCCCTAACCATCTCTCCAGTATAAGAGCACTCTCTGTGTGGCCTCAAATATTCACTGCATTTCACCAAAGACTTCATAGACCAGTATTTTTTGTTGAATATTGACTTTTTCGATGGCTGTGTTCCCTACTTATTGTTTTACCTGCCTATGCTCTCTCTCTCTCTCTCTCTCTCTTTCTCTCTCTCTCTCTCCACCTGTACTTCTAGTCTGTTCTTCTTATGTCAATATTGGTTGGCAGCGATGATGTGGTGCCGATTGCGCTGTACGGCCACCCATATTGACACTACACATGAATATATTAATCGCAATCTAATCATCGATTGTTCTCCACTTCTTATGAATACAACATTTATTAATCAAAATTCAATTCAATTCTAGAGTTAATCATAAAAATGAAATTGTCTTCACTAATCAAAATGAGAGCAAAAGTGCACTTAAGAGTGCAATGTTTGCTGAACTAAAATAAGAAACATTTCATTTATCATATCAGCAAAAGATTTGAGTTTTAATTCAACACAAAACGTTTTTTCTGCTGACATTTTAATCCAAAAAACATTTCTGTTTCTCAATAATATTTTTGTCAGCTTTTGATTTGTAGTACAGATTTATATTTTGTAATTTCAGGTGAAAACAGTTCTCAAAGGCTTTGGAAAATCAATTTTCTGATCGCAAGCAGCGAACCACTGATGGATTGGCACAGAATGTGTCAGATATAATGATTTGTAGTAGAGATTTATATTTTGTAATTTCAGGTGAAAACAGTTCTCAAAGGCTTTGGAAAATCAATTTTCTGATCGCAAGCAGCGAACCACTGATGGATTGGCACAGAATGTGTCAGATATAGAGTGGCCAACAGTTGGAGCTAAGGGTTGGGATGTATGAGATGGAGAGGTACTGGAGCTATACAGTCGACAGTTGGACAGATGTATGATTTTCTATAATTTTGATCACAAGTGGTTAGAAATTTTGATTCAAGTGGATCACAGATCGGGACAAATACGGTACGAATGGTCCTCTCAAGTGGTCCCATTCCAAGCGCACAACACATAGGCGTACAGCACAGGGAGGCACAGGAGCAGCGAGTAAATGCGTTTTTCGAGTATGTATTATAATCGTGGGTTACTTCATATGCCCTCACACTCTATCTGCTTAACTGTTATAGACTTTCTGCAATTGAGATCTTAATTTTTTGCTCAAAAATACAATAACTACTCGAATGTATTGACGCTGTCGTCCCCCCCTTCTCGCCACTGCCTGTCCCCACCATTTCTTGTGTTATGTGTGACACAAAACTCACTTAAAATCGGATGAAAAATATTGAAGTACACACTCTTATGAAAATATGGGTTCAATTGGATTGTATTGATTCTGGCATTTAATTCTACGGGTTTTGAATAAAAATTTTGTGCACCAAATCCATCCCTAGAATCACATACACGTCCTCCACTCGAGAGTCAATTCTGTCTCTCCAGTCAAATACATTTCTTGTCCGACCAGTCCGGCCAATAAATATCGGTTGTGGCGGTGGACTGGCACTGTCTGTGACCAGTCCTCGCGATTCAATTATTTCATATTCAATTTGTCATTCGTTTGCAATTGAGGCAAACGTTTGCTGAAAACATAACAGAATTTAATATACTCTGGTATCTGAAGTGTTTTGAACTCATTTTTTGTCTTAATTACGAATACAGTAATATCATTGAAATGGTAGTCTTAAGTACAATAGAATACTCTATTTTATATTCTATAAGCCTGTTTTAATTAATATATTGAAATTTATTATTATTATTATTATTTTAAACTGATTAAATGTAAATTTATATACCATTATCAATTTGTGTTAGATCAATTGTAAGTAGAGATAAACATAAATCACTAAATTATTATTTTATTACAGTATTTTATTAAAATATTTTAATTAAAATTCTATTTTATGAACAATTCAATTGATCTGCATTGAAGTGAATTTTAAATTATTATATTTTTAAAATATTATTTTTTAAATGATAAGTGCTATAATAATTTACAGTCCAACTCATTGGTAAAGAAATATAATTTAACAAACAATTAAAATTTTATATTTCAAAGGCTAATATAATAATTAAGAAATAAATTTATATATACTTATATTAATGGTGAATATAGAAAATGATATAATATTTTAGTTGTTAATAACTAGTTGTATACAAAAGTTAATTTAATTTTAAAAGCCTTATAAAGTTTATAAAGATTTTAAAATCTATAGACGGCAAATTATATTAATACTAATAAAATTAATAATAAGCTACAGTACGGTATATTGATAGTTGAACCGATAAAAGTATAAAATATTTAAATTCATAATTCAATATAAATTTAAGTAAAAATTAGAATATATAAATAACTATGTATACTACCAAATGTGAATAAATTATAAAATATATGTTTATTTTGATTATTGATAAGCGATTGTTAAGGCAAACGTTCAATAGATATACTGTACACTTATGTCCAATTGAATCGGTATTATATTCACCAGAGATTATAATTCATAAAGTATTGAATGAGAAAAGTGTGAAATATGTAAATGTGGGCAACACTTCCAGTGCTATCAATGCAATCAATGGCTATCAATAGCTAACACACAAAACCACTTATAAACGACTGCTTCATCATTGCATTGAGTATTGAAAGCACTTTTTGATTCAATCCTTTTTTGTGTTGTTCACTAAAAACACTTTTAAATGTATTGATATAGACATCACACCTGCACATGAAATTCTTGGCATCTCAAGAATGTATTGCCACTCACTATACATACAGGTATACAGCATATGCAATGAATAAATGTCTCGCAATTCTCCATTAAAACTACTGTTTGACACTACAATCTCTCTCTCTCTCTCTCTCTCTCTCTCTCTCTCTCAATGGTTAGCAATCAATGGTATGGTTTTAGCTCAATCGACCCTATAGTTTGGTATATAATATGTATTATAGCGGACGTCAACACATCTTCGATAGTAAACTCAGTGTTCATTCTCTTGCATTCTCTCTCTCTCTCTCTCGCCTTTCACAGAGTCTATGTATTTCTATTTAGGTTTTTCTATTATATGGTCACTCAATGCACACTCACTGTTGACACTGCACTTCAATATTTGGTTGCAGTGTTGGTGCGGACACTACTTCTCTCTTCCATCCCTCTCTCCAGTGCTCTCTCAATGGTGTTTCACTGACAGAATGCCTCACTTTCCACACACACTGTCTGTGCTCTGCATTTGACGACTAAAGTGAAAGAAAAACATTTGACGATATATTCTGGTCGTTGCGCTCATCCAAAGCCCGAACGCATCGCCAAACTTCGTGTCCAATGACTTCGCCTACGATTCATACGATTCCCATCTTTTTATTTGTCTTTCCATCGCAATCATTGTCTGCGACACCACTCCATTCACACACAATATGTGTCTCAATATTATATTATTATATCATTTCATATCCATAACCCAAACCATTCAATACGAGTCTCGCAAAACAAATTTATTTTATATATTTTTTTCAATATTTCTTCCATTCATCCAATATATTGGAAATCTTTTATTGAGAATTGAATTTGTGTTTTGTATAAGAATTCTTTGTATATATAAATGCATAACATTTATTTGATTATCAGATATACTGTAAAGACATTAAATCGATAGCCAATCACTCGGTAACTGAAAAGACGAGTGTTTTTGATAGAAAGAGCACTAAATGCTATATTCATATCAATTGAATGGTGGAAAGGCATCAGAAAGTGACAAATTCATTAAACAGCCATTCCATTGATGGCATCAACAGTGGTCTCTCTCTCTCTCTCTCCGGCCTCACACACCACCAGCTCTTAGCACCAGTGAGTGTGGAGTACATTGAGGTCTGGCCCTCACTGTTCTCAACAGTCCTACTAATAGCTCTGTAAATATATCCGCGTATTTGACACCAGAACTCCCTATCACTCCATTTATATGACTCAATGGCTTTCTATTTAAAGTTTCAATGAATTGGCATTGCTTTAGACCATAACACACGTGCACTCCCGGCCCCGTAGCACTGGCATAGACCACATAACTGTGTGCCCTCAACAACGCGGACATGCCTTTCAAATAAAACTCATGTTAAACTTCAACACAGATATTGTAAATGTTTGAAAAAAGTGAGAAAATAAGTAATGGTTTTCCACTCACCTTTGCTCTCAACTGCATGTGTGGTGTGCTGTTGGCCACCCCTCCCATCAGTGACCACCACATCGCTCACAGTTGCCATTCAAGTGAAACAAATTAAGTGCAAAGTTGTTGAGAGAGTGAAAGTAAATATTTTATTCAATAATTTACTCAATTTTTGTATTGTTATGCACTATATATTGATAGATAGGAAGTCTCGGCTAAATATATTCTGCTATTTTCACCACATCTTTCCTACAAGTGTCGGTTATGTAAAGCACTGGTAGCACCGAGACCTCCCTTCCCCGGTCTCTCATGAATTTCTGGGTATATTTGCCGCTCCATTGCGTTCAACCAAATAAAGAGCTCACAATTGTCTGTTCCCACACCTAACCCAACAATACCATACCAGTCCACTATTAGTATGTGTTGTTGTATAATATGTATTAAAATGCGTAACTATTATGTATTGGTGTGCAATAACTATGAATTATTAGGTTATGAATTGAATTTTACTTTTTTATTTTGTTCACCAATTTTTTTGCCGCATTTCAAACCAAATCATGCGATCGCAGTGTTCGCTGTCTATTCTCTCTATACATGGCATTCAGTATCGCATTAATACAGCGATTCATTTCTAATATATTTAAACATCTATTTGAATGCATCCGATCATAAGTTTATTTCATTTCCAAACCAATAAAGTTGTTGTATATTTGCGAGAGAGAGAGAGAGAGAGAGAGAGAGAGAGAATCAGTAGTTTTTACTTTCACTTTATTATAAAATAAAGTAAAAGTTTTTACACATTTGCTCTCAAAAACCAAACCACAGATTCTCCGCTGAAAAAGAGTACGCTTTTGGTTCTCATTTGTTCGCATCGTTTGCTTTTCTTTATGTATAGTTTTTTTTGTGAAACTCCGGGTTCTCTGCAGTTATTGTCGTCTATTAATGAGGAAGTTTGCAATTTTACAAATCACTCACTTTTTTTACTCTGAGCTCTCTATTCAGGTATTCTTTTATCTAAATATTCTTTCAAATACTATATTAGAATTTGTTTGTATGTGTAGTATGAGTGAAATAATCGCATACAACTTATAATATTCTGTGTGTATATTATAGTGTCTGTGCAATGAACTGAATTAATATGAAAAAATAAATCCCAATGAATAGTAAATTTAATATTTAGTGTTCATAACTGTTAATAATTGTGTGAGAAAATGTTTTTTTGATTCAACTAGGGCTTTGAATGTGATCTTATGCAACGTCTATTAATTTTTATCACTATAACAAGTTTAAAATCTAAATTCATAACTGATTAATATGGAAACATTTCGTATAGTATATAAATTTTTAATTTAATAAATACCGTTATACTAAAATAGTAACCACACAGAAATTATTTATAAAAACAATTGATTTATATTGTGTGGTCTCAACAATCCATAGGTTTTAATAAAAATGCAAAACTCAAGATTTACGCAAACCTTATACCTTAAAAAGCTAATCAAAATAATAAACCATATATTGAGAGGTGAGGCCTCACACTCCAGCTCGAAAAATATTTCAGTCTTTTGTTCAGCGATAATATAAGTAAATGTTTTGATAGCGAAATACTTTTTCTTATGCCTACAGAATCTCAATGTAAACAAATCGCTACTCTGTGTAAATAAATTGTCAGTTTATTTAACCATTTCTTCAATTTTCTATTGTAATTCCACTCATTTACTAATCACTCAATAAAAACTAATAATAAACTCTCCCTGTGCACTTCTGGCCGTAATTAAGATTCTTGAATACAATCGCCAATTAGTCACTCGATAAACATATTTCACGCAAACTGTCAGACAGTTATAAATATAATATTTACAACATATTAATAGTCTCGAAATTATTAACAAGATAATGAATTAAATTTAAAATAAAACATTTTAGTGTAAATTTGTCAAAAAGATTTATTTTTAAATTAATTCTTTAAATACAAGTCTTTCGATATTATTTTTAATGTTTTAATTAGTAATATTTTGTACATTTATTGTTAAACAGTTATGAAACAAATTGAGGTAAATAGTGAGTAAAAATTGTAATTTCAATAAAAAGCTCGATAAGTTCACTAATTGTAATGCATTTCTAATATATGTAATTTATAGACATTATTATGATATATTCAGACTATTTTACATTAGATTAATACGATATTCGGATATCGAAAATGTGTTACTAATTGTTAAATTCAATAAAATTTAATATGCTGTGCCGTTAACTATCTATTTTGGCATACACTGAATTCCTTAATACATTATTTTAAAACATTGTAAAACTTGTATTACAGAAATATTCTGTAGAAATCATACGAAATAAATGCTAATAAATGTTTTTATACATGAATATATCTTATATAAAAATGAGTATAAGAATGCAATTATTAATTCACTAATAATATCATATGAAAAAGCAATGGAGAGTATAGTATCGAGAAAATAACAACAAAATAAATACATTAAAACTTTAACAAAAGTCTAGATAAGAGAGATTCAATAGAAAGATCAATGGAGACCTACCAGTGCGACACCGATGTCCTCAATAGAAAGTCGTGGTGCGGCTCCTGATGTGCCAATGAGAAGGTGTTGGGGCCGGCGAACGGGTTGGCAAACGTGGGCCCGACTCCCACGCCGACTGGCGGCCCGTTGTTTGCGCCGAAGTGGTGGTAGTGATGATGAGTGGCCGCCGCAGCCGAGGCCACACTCGCCGGCGACACCGCCTGCGATGCGATCAACATTGCGTTGTCGTGGTGTGAGCTGTGATCGTGTGGGGGAGAGTTAGCTGATGCCGAAGCACTGGTAGGTTTAGGGGTAGTAGTGAAGAGAAAAACAGATAAAAGTCAGAAAACAAAAACCAATTAATTTTTTTGGTCCAAGATTAGTGTTTAATAGGTTTATAATTATGTAATAATATAGATGTTAAAAATAAATTTACATTTTCACTTCAATGCCTAAATTTGCAACACTTTTCACTGTATTATCCTTTAATTGTTTTGGAAAATACCGTATTTTCCAATTCTGTAGATTTTCAATTGTAATACAAGTCATAATCTATTTTTTATATTAACAAAACAGTTTTAATATTTATTTAATTTCTTTTTTGGTTATTTCTTAAACATCTATTCAATAGTGACCTTAAAATCCATAAAATAACTATTTCTCCGAATCGGAAGGCAATGAAAATCAATGAATACTTTATCCTTGAATTACATTTGTTTTCTATTCTTTTTAAATATACAAAATATTTTACAATAATNACAAGTGTCGGTTATGTAAAGCACTGGTAGCACCGAGACCTCCCTTCCCCGGTCTCTCATGAATTTCTGGGTATATTTGCCGCTCCATTGCGTTCAACCAAATAAAGAGCTCACAATTGTCTGTTCCCACACCTAACCCAACAATACCATACCAGTCCACTATTAGTATGTGTTGTTGTATAATATGTATTAAAATGCGTAACTATTATGTATTGGTGTGCAATAACTATGAATTATTAGGTTATGAATTGAATTTTACTTTTTTATTTTGTTCACCAATTTTTTGCCGCATTTCAAACCAAATCATGCGATCGCAGTGTTCGCTGTCTATTCTCTCTATACATGGCATTCAGTATTGCATTAATACAGCGATTCATTTCTAATATATTTAAACATCTATTTGAATGCATCCGATCATAAGTTTATTTCATTTCCAAACCAATAAAGTTGTTGTATATTTGCGAGAGAGAGAAAGAAAGAAAGAAAGAAAGAGAGAGAGAGAGAGAGAGAGAGAGAGAATCAGTAGTTTTTACTTTCACTTTATTATAAAATAAAGTAAAAGTTTTTACACATTTTGCTCTCAAAAACCAAACCACAGATTCTCCGCTGAAAAAGAGTACGCTTTTGGTTCTCATTTGTTCGCATCGTTTGCTTTTCTTTATGTATAGTTTTTTTTGTGAAACTCCGGGTTCTCTGCAGTTATTGTCGTCTATTAATGAGGAAGTTTGCAATTTTACAAATCACTCACTTTTTTTTACTCTGAGTTTTACTCTGAGCTCTCTATTCAGGTATTCTTTTATCTAAATATTCTTTCAAATACTATATTAGAATTTGTTTGTATGTGTAGTATGAGTGAAATAATCGCATACAACTTATAATATTCTGTGTGTA
>CAJPVJ010002223.1:0-13665 GCA_905397405.1 Oppiella nova
GATGTGTCATCAAAATGGCCGCTCTTTTGCCGCCATTGAGTGCATTGAGTGGTGGTATGTCTTCGTTGACTGTGTGTCTGATGTATGTCTTGTCTTATAGACGGGACCTAAAGGTGTGATCAAAGACTGGCAAAGATATAAACAGTTCGAGTCGGAGAAGAGGGAGTCGGACGAGAGGGAGAAGTTAGAGCTCATGAAGAAGTTGTCGATCACTTGTCGCTCGCATCTGGAGGAAGAGTTGGCCAAAAAGGCGGCGAACCAGAGCTCCGGCGGCGACAATGAGGACGAGTTCGGCGACGACATGAACGACCCCTTCCTCAAGGAGTATATGATTAAACGGATGAAGGAAATGATGGAACAGATCGACAGCGACGGTAAGGAGCGGCCGGTGTTCGGGAAGCTACTGGTGCTCAACTCGGGCGCAGAGTTCTTGGAGGCCATCGACAAGGAGATGAAGTTCGTGACCATTATCTGCCATATATTCACGAATAACATCCAGGAGTGCATTGATATGAACGGATGTCTCGACTGTTTGGCCAAACAGTACGCGAACGTTAAGTTCTGCGCCATCGAGGCGTCCATCGCAGGGATGAGCAAACATTTTGTCAGTTATTAGCCAACTATTGATTCGCGAGACATTTGTGGTGTAATTTGTATTTTTGTGTTTGCAGTCCAAGAGTGGAGTTCCAGCACTTCTAGTCTATAAGGCGGGCAACCTATTGGCCAACTTTGTCCGATTGGGCGACGAGTTCAGTGACCGCTTCTTCGCGGTAGACGTCGAGAGATTTCTTGTCGAGTCAGTCGCTGTTGTTTTGCTAATGTTTTGTCACATTTATAATGACTTGTGTTTTAATTGATAAGATTTATGACTAATTTGTGTTTCATTGCCCTCTTCATAGACATGGAGTACTGAATGAGAGCCTAATACCCAACATCATAACCACCCGAACCTCTCGGATCAGAGAGGGGGCCATCGATAATGAAGACGACGACAGTGATTAACGTCAGCCACGCCTCCCATTCCACGTTTAGATCAATTTAATTGAACACTATTTGCAACAAACATACGATACTTATTGACCAAACAAATGGAGATTTTGTTTTATTGTCTGAAAACGTGTTTAGTTTCGATTTGATTGCAGTTTTAGGGATTAAAAATGTGTTTAGTTTATGGCAGTAATAATGATTGGTTTTTAAATATCGATTTCTGTATGTCGTTCCCGTAATTACGGTATTGAATTCATTTTTGAATCGATAGGAGCCGTACATTAGAGTCAGAACGTCGTGAACCAATAAACAGGGTCTCTATGTCTGTGCCATCACTTGTGATTTCAAACACCTATTGAACAATACTTTCATTATTCCCGACAAACAAACATGACTTAAGAATAACTCATAATTTCATTATTTATTATTAAATATCTCTTTACGTGTCAATCATTTATTTACAATACGTTTTTATATACAGACTTCTAATCAGTTTTCTATGTTTTATTACCGTATACGGTATGATTCATTTGTATGAATTTGAAATTTTAACAATTATTGCATAAGAATTACTGCATTTTGTTTATACCGATATAATGATTAAAATAGAAATTTTATTCAAATGTTTTTTGATCTCTTTTTCCGAATATATTTACGAAATACTAATCAATGTAAATGTTTTTATACTCAAGATTACACTCAATAAAATTGTAATACTTAAAAATTATTGTGCGCTTGAATTTTAATTTTAATTATTATTATTATTAATTTTATGGAATTTATGCATAATTTTAGTAATTATAATAATGGTTTAATTTGAAATTAATTTTGAAATGTCTGCCCAATCGATACTGACATAGCTACGATTCTGGAGGGGAACTTTACCCTTAAGCCTTACATCCAATACAATATATACACTGAATTTGATTGAATGGACAATAAAATGGTACCAAAAATTCCGACATTCATGTCATACTTCATGTCATAAATGACTGCAAAAGCTATTAACTCATCGAAAAACTTATATTTTATTAATAAAAAGACAGAAAATAATGAAATATCTTTTGGAGACGCTTAGAAACATTTCATTTAATGGATTTTTATTATAAGAAATTTAATTACAATATCTTTGTACACAGATACTTTACATAATAACACACATACTGTATATTACACACTGTAACGCCGCTCTATCATAAATTTAATTATAAAATTTAATTTAAAAATTTTTCAATAAAAGCCACAGCGAACTGAAAAATCCTTAAAGTCATTAGTGTTAATAAAATATTTATTACTATTTTAAATAACAAAATATTCTGTATTCAAATAATCTCATTACTAGCTAAAACACACATTAAACATAAGCGGCTCTGAAATTTCAATCCCTCTAAAGAATATTCTGTAGTATTATGTTATGGTTTATATATCACTGGAGAGAGTGAATACAATACTGTATACAATATATTTCCTAATATTATAATTGGATCGAGAATTTGAGCTTTTTTTGTTTAGCAGTTGTTATTATTCTACATATGAATACATTTTCAGGTTTTAATGTAACTAAAAAATTGAGCTAAAGTTGTCTTAGTTTTTTGTATCCTCAATTTCATTATCAACTCTCTCTCTCTCTCTCTCTCTCTCTCTCTCTCTCGACTTTATTATTCAATTCCTTCCCAGAATACTCGAGAATAGAGTATTGAATGGGAAAAATACATTTACATAAAAACACTTTATATTAATTAGTGAATAGGAATAATGTTTTACTCGTATATTCCATAGAATTAGGAATTAGTTCATCAAAACAAATAGTGATTCTCTTTATTAGCAAAGAAATTGTTTTTATTGATGGCATAAAAGTAGAGTTTCATAGTATGTTAGCACCACATCTGGATGTTTGGTGTATATATAAAGAGTAATGTTATATAAAACAAAAAGTAAGTATCATTTTGTACCAAACACTCGAGTAATGAGTGTAAGAATTAACCGTTTTTATCTGAATATAATTACAATTTTAGTTCACAATTGTTTGCCGTTTTTGTCTAAATGTCACCACAATTGGAAACAACAGACTCTATGAGTGATAGAAATTAAATCAAAATTTAATTACTGAATAAATATTTGCCAACAAATGTGAGTCAAAAATACGAGCCCATAAATAGTGAGAAAAGTTTTCAAAATAATAAAATTGTCACTAAAATGTAACAACACTTTTAACACCAGTTGTTAACAGAGATAACAGAGACTCTGTTACAGAGTTATAAAAACATCTCATTTCCAAAGTACTGTACAAACAATGCTTTTATATTACCGGGTGTATGGCGTTAATTGTATTCATTGAAAAGGTGATAGGTCACTCGAAAGTTATCCAATAGAGTACTGGAGGTACAATATAGTTCATAAAACTTTATCGTGTAAATGTAGATATAACACTTTAAGTTTAGATGTACTCTATTTATTAATATTGCACTGGTTTTTTACCACCTATATCGCATAAATTTCATAATATTATTATGCATATTAAATATTTAAATCATTTTGAGTAATGTTTAATATTAACATATCAGTTCCACTCGTAATGAATGTGTAATTTCCAGTGCACGACAAAAAACGTGAATAAATATCGCAAACAACAAGAAAAATGAATTATTTTCTCAATCAAAAAATTAATAAAAAAATATCCCACTTGTACAAACTTGGCCTTTAATTTATTATTTCACAACTAATGCACACAAATGTATTTTTCAACATCCGATATGTCTAACTTTTAACGTTTACTTTACATGTCTTTTTTATTTATATCACTTGAGTAAAGTTTGATTGAGAACTCAATTTACATAATGATTGCCATTCACTACTTTGTGCCTGAAGTAATGATGACGATAAACCAACACATTTTGTTTACGTTTGTTATTTAAATTAATTAAAGAGTTATACGTTTTGTTTTGCGTATATAATATTCCACATACACGACTTGTGCCTAGAATAATCATTAAAAATATCATAATAGCCACAAACACCATTGAATGGTATAATTTATGATTAAAATAAAATTTTTATATCTCTTTCAATGAGAAATTTTAATTTAATAACGAAAAGAGATCATGTATTAAAAGCCATAATAATAAAATAAAACTTTTAAAGCAGTTTAAATAAATAAATTTAATGCTTATTTTTAATTAAATTTCCAGCCCCCTATTGGACTAAAAATATAGAAATAATTTTTTACTACTGTACCAAAACACTTAAAACAAAAGTAAATTGAATGTATGGGAAAAATAATTGAAAAGGAAATGAACACCAATTTCCGCACCAAAAGTATAACTATTGTTATTGTTATGTATGAACACAATAATGAATACTTTATATCTGAGGATAATATAAAAGCCATATTTAGTATTAGCGCCGGTATTACACCGATTCTGTGATATACTAGCGTTAAAGGCAATAGATTTATTAATAGGCATTCAATGCAATAAATTCTTGTAACTCACAGAATAAGGGAATCGCAATACAAAACAAAAAAGCTTTTTATATTCACTCACTTTCATTGCAATCAAATATTTATGTTCATTGATCATTAAATGGGCAATCGTTAGGGCCTAACACCTTGTTATAAATCATGGGCTCATCTCAGTTGGGTTGGCATTCATTTGTAATTTACATTTATTTTTTGCTAGTTTTATGTATTTCTCAGAGTCTCTCTCTCTCTCTCTCTCTCTCTCTCTCTCTCTCTCGCACCGTTATTATGAAATGGGAAAACAGAAATTAAATTTTTAGTCTGTTATTTATTCGCCATGTATTTACATTTGCAAACAAACATTAAGTTTTAGAGTGTGTGTTGAGATGCACTCGTCGACTGTTTTTGTCTCTCATTGTTTGCCTCAAAAAATCTCTCGAAACGAAAGGTCAGATTCTGGCATAAAATTTATTTCCTCAGCGAATCGTTAAGTCATTTAAATGAATAAATAAAATGCTTAAAAATGGTCTAAAATCATTAATTTTTATGGAAATGTGTTTTTGTTTATACAGTATTTTTGTGTGAATTTCAAATCAGAGAGAGAGAGAGAGAGAGAGAGAGAGAGAGAGAGAGAGAGCTAAACAATGATAGAGAATAGAGTATTGTCTGAGGAGTTAAGCAAAGGATTGGATTGTCTCCGGTCTCTAAAGATTATTAGAGAGAGAGAGGGAGAGAGGGAGAGAGAGAGGGAGAGAGAGAGAGAGAGAGAGAGAGAGAGAGAGAGAGAGATTCTGTGTATTAATGAACTGCGATATTTAAAAGAGGTGTAAATCTCGACTCGTATTTTACATTGATTTTCAAACATTTTGCTAATAAATGTCAACAATATATATGCAAAATTCAATTATTCTCTCACTTTCCAGAACTCAATGTCTGTAAAAATCCTTACGAAACGGAAGAACATTGCAATATATGAGAGATGTCTAAAGGATTGGTTTCTCATGTAATCCCTGTCCTCCTCCTACGAGTGTCTAGTCTTTTAAGTCATTTATTTTATTAATGTGTGAAATGAGAGCAAAGAATCGCAATCTACTAAATGTTTGTATAATTAGTGATTAGAATAAAGTTCTCATTCGGTGGAGAGAGAGAGGAGAGAGAGAGAGAGAGAGAGAGAGAGAGAGAAAGCTAAACAATGATAGAGAATAGAGTATTGTCTGAGGAGTTAAGCAAAGGATTGGATTGTCTCCGGTCTCTAAAGATTATTGTCTATTAATTTGCAGAACATCTATATTATTGATAATTATTTTATGTTCAATGTATTGTACAGTAGTATTAACATTGCTTTGGCTAATGAAGAGACAAATTACTGGTTATATCGATTATATCATCAAAAATGTATCGCTTTTTAGTGACACAAGTCATACAATATATACAAATATAACAAACATATTAAGGGATAATACTTTTCACTGCAATTAGTAGATAAGCAACAAAAACAATAAAATCTGTGTATATATTATGTAATACAAGTATTACTACTGTATATTATTACATATCGTGTGTCTCATGTCATTACTGAGGCTTAAAATCGATGGACAGGTAGTAATAGGAAAACTTATGGATAGGAAATAGAGAAATCATAAAATCATATCATATCTCGACATGAAATAAAAACTTAATGCTTAATTCTATTTATGGACACAAAATGAGATACAAAAAAGTCATATACAGTAGTTATATAATACTTGTGGTCACTAACACTAAACGCAAAACAATTAAAAATATTGAACCGAAAGACTAATAAAAAAAGATGAAAAAAGTTTTTATTGCTGTATATTTTTGTATTTTATTAAAATTAAATACAAAAAATATTTATTCACTACAATATACAGTTATACAGTATCTTGCAGTACTATGTATGAAAATGATTTTGTTTGGGTGTCTAATGATTGCAAATATTATGTTATTACAGTATAAATTGATATAATAATGATATACAGTGCAATATATTGTAATGATGTATGCAATCAACCCATAGCGTTCATTATAATGGGGTTCATAGATACGTGAATAAATTTTATTGTTAAATAGCATTCTTATAGCGATTCCCATGAATTTGTATGCAATAAAAATCTGTGTATATATTATGTAATACAAGTATTACTACTGTATATTATTACATATCGTGTGTCTCATGTCATTACTGAGGCTTAAAATCGATGGACAGGTAGTAATAGGAAAACTTATGGATAGGAGATAGAGAAATCATAAAATCATATCATATCTCGACATGAAATAAAAACTTAATGCTTAATGCTATTTATGGACACAAAATGAGATACAAAAAAGCCATATATTATATAATACTTGTGGTCACTAACACTAAACGCAAAACAATTAAAAATATTGAACCGAAAGACTAATAAAAAGAGATGAAAAAAGTTTTTATTACTGTATATTTTTGTATTTTATTAAAATTGAATACAGAAAATATTTATTCACTACAATATACAGTTATATAATACAGTATCTTACAGTGCTATGTATGAAAATGATTTTGTTTGGGTGTCTAATGATTGCAAATATTATGTTATTACAGTATAAATTGTTATAATAATGATATACAATGCAATATATTGTAATGATGTATGCAATCAACCCATAGCGTTCATTATAATGGGGTTCATAGATACGTGAATAAATTTTATTGTTAAATAGCATTCTTATAGCGATTCCCATGAATTTGTATGCAATATGCAATATATTGTAATGATGTATGCAATCAACCCATAGCGTTCATTATAATGGGGTTCATAGATACGTGAATAAATTTTATTGTTAAATAGCATTCTTATAGCGATTCCCATGAATTTGTATGCAATGCAAAACTATTTTACAAATAAAGTAAAAATGAGTATAATTAATTTGATAGGAAAACTTTTCTAAATGGAAAGTTAGTACAAAAACAAAAAATTATTTATGTTTTAAAGAAATGTGTAAAGAAGTTGTGATTTTGCAAAAATAGCAAAAAATATATAATAGGTTTTATGAATAATAGAAATGTATAAATAAATGAGAGGTAAAAAGCATTGCTTTTAAAACATTTTAACCTTATGAACATATGTTAGCCGAGAGAGACTCTCTCTCTCTCTCCCATTGCACTACAAAAATATCATCAACTATTATATAACTATAAATGCAATCATAAATGATAATAAATATACAGAGAATCAGAGGGAAAAAGCAAAATACAAAAAAGTTTAGTATATTTTTTCTCCGAAAGCTTTTTATTCGTATCGATCCATACGTACGATAATAGCAAAGACCAGAATTAAATAGAGAATCACAGGAATCGCATAGAAAACCAGTGATACTATTGTGCTATCCTTTTGATACGGTGTTCGGTAGGGCAGAGCGCATACTCCCGGCGCCCGTTACCCGCATGAACAGCGCGTAGGCAACGGTGCCGCTCATGCCTGTGCCATACCGTCAACCACTGGCGACACAGACAGACCGCCAGATATAGTCAGTCACCTGCAGACAGTCATAACGTATACCAGACTTTTATGGTATGGGTTTTGTGCAGATAATGGTCAGGCATTTAATGTCTTTGTCGGCAGTAGTCTCACTCAATTTCGTTGTAAAGCCGTTCAGACCGTAATATTTCATAAGAAAATTTGTTTTTATAATAAAAGTGTTTCGGAAATACATTTCATTAGCGGTGAACAGAACTGTAAGCGCTCTGATAAAAAGGCTTTAAGAGGGAAAGGCAGTCGTGAAAGTTAGCCCTAAGAGGTATGTGTGATGTACTGTAAACGCAAACTTGTGTCAAATGAAAACTTAAGACAATTTTTCACTCGCATTGTTATTGTGATTCTCTATGTGTTGTACAAAACAAACACAAAAGTCATAAAAAGTGGACAAAAACGTATTCCGAGGGAGAAATGTAATGCAAAAGAAATATAAATAAAAACGATAATAATATAAAACTTTGTTTTGTACACTCATTGCCCCAAAACGTGTAACATTTGCGACAAAATAATAAAAGCAAATTATTATATATTAAATAAAAAAATAAATGAATGGAAAATATATTCTCTCAGTCAACACATTTGGAAATGTAGTGCTGTTTTTGAGCGACAATTTTGACCCATAAATAAGATATATTAGCGACAATTGTGTTTAATGTTTTGTATAAATGCTGTATATTTTTGCTAAAGTTAACGCTACTCTCACACAAAAACAATTCGTGGACTCAAATTCCTATTAATATAAGAAAAATAATTGCATAATATATTTGAAACACAAAACTCGGTGTGAAATATATATATATATATATATCAAAGGACATGGCGTTTGCCATATACTTGCATCGGGACAACTTCCAGCCCGAAGAGCCCCTCATACTCGACAAGAATATAACCGCCGAATCCAACGTTAACTTCACTTTTGTTGATTTCGTGCCTTGCGTTATCAAACGATCCGGTACAGTTATACCACAGTGCGAGGTTCAATACCACACATTCAGGTATTTATTCTCACATTTTTGCACTCAATATTTTAGTGATATATAATAAATAAATAAATTTTAATCATAAATACTAAATTTAGTATGGTAGCACATAGCACATAATTTGTAGTTTTAATATCTAGTCTAAAGTATCTTGTCTTTATTTGCAATTTAGTTTGTAATTTAATTTTATATCTCTAATGTGCTAGGTCATATAATAGGCTAAGTTTGCAGCCATTAACTTTAATATAACTAAAGAATTTGTTATAAAACTTTTACTTTCATAACACATTTTATATGAAAGTACATGTTTTAATGAGCGACGAGAGTAACAAAAAAAACTTTAGATTTAAAGACCCGGCTTTAATTAACTTCAAAAATAATAACAAAATAAAAGATTATTATTACAGTCATTATTATTATTTAGTATTATTATTATTTAGTATTATTATTATTTAGTATTATTATTATTATTATTATTTGGCGTTTATATTTTATTTGCTACTACAATATACCATTTGAAAGCATGTACACTATTTTTAGTTAAAACAGGGAAAAAGTATTAAATTTATTTGTCAGTCGCCGTAGCAACTATGGCTTGAATGCGTTTTTTTGTGTTAAATTAATAACTTGTGTTTTCTCTCTTTTCTTCATTTGTTTAACTAAAAAAAGTAATAAAAAAATAATAATTTGTCCAATATTTGCTAGTATATTGTAAGTTATGCGCTCCACCATTGCATAGCACATGTGGTCTACACGTTACACAAATGCGTGCAGAATATTCTGTACACAATACACAGAATATATAATTTTAGTAATAATGCACTTTAGTAATTAAAGTTTGATTTGTAATTAAAATAGGACTGGGTTACTAACCAACAGTACTCTTGCATTTAATTAAATATAAATTAGTATAAATATAATACAGTATTATTAATATTTCTAGCATTTCTTAGGATTGTATATAAATTCTATATCATAATACTCAATAAGACTTAATATGCTATTAAATGTTTGCTTACATAAGATGCATAATTAGTTTAACGATTGTATTGGTATTTAATAATGTGTTTGTGTTTGCATTTTGAATGTATAGCACAATGATGGATACGGCGAACCTATGGCTACAGAGAAACCCCGATTGGGAAGTCATAAACTGCGAGACAGTTATTCTGCTCTATAAATACAACGATCAACAGAATTGCAATAATTTTGAATGTATAGCACAATGATGGATACGGCGAACCTATGGCTACAGAGAAACCCCGATTGGGAAGTCATAAACTGCGAGACAGTTATTCTGCTCTATAAATACAACGATCAACAGAATTGCAATGAATTGAGACCTAATGACTGCTGTTTCTACATCTATGGCTCCGAAAAGAATAATGTGTTAAAGGCTTTGCGGTAATTATTATTGCCATTTTTCAAATTTAATTAAATTATATACTCTGAACATGTACAATCATGATATATTAGTATTAGTTTTAATGTTCAACTAGTTCCGATAGAGTATTATTATTATTATAAACCTTTAGCTATTTAATTATTGATAAAAATATTTGTATGTAAGATCTTTAGAAATACTAGTTATTAATTACTGGAGTATTAATAAATAGAGTTAATTTATTAACAAGTAGTAGTAGTAGTTATGTTATATTTATTCCCTTATTATATAGAACCATTGGGTAAGCATAAGTAAGTATATTAATTAGAGTCCACTCTATCAAAATGGCCATTTGTCAGGGTCCATAACTTGGGCACTTAATTTTATAATTAATTGAATCGCGGATAAAATACGGTACCTTTTATACGTTTTTATTGCACGTTATATACCAATAGCTTACAGACAAGTCTTATCAATACGTAACAAATAATACACAAAAGTAAAGGAAAATAATAGAAATTCTCAGTGAATTTGTGTTGAGACATGCATTACTGTATATGTTCTTTGGTTCAGTACTAATCAAATAAATAACTATTATTTGATATAATTTTCTAATTCCCTTTCAATCTATATATTGGTTTCAGATTATGGGTAAAGAGACGAGAATTTGTTGGTAAAAATGGTATCAATGAAAGCCAATCGCTGAGGTATGTGTTAATACAACTAATGCACACAAATATATTTTTATTTTTATTAATATAATAAATACAATGAGAAACTAAATAATTAGTAAGAAGAATAATACTGCAATTTATTTGAGATCTAAAATATGACAAAATATATTGAATATAACAAAACAAAAATGTTATTTTTGCAATCAAAAGATAAGGCTTCATGTCAGAGGTATTTCGTATGTTATTTATATGAATAGTATTTGTGTTTCAACAGTGAAAACACGGGGAAAAATTATAAACCCTAACACTTTTGGTCATTATTTTGTTATATACATTGTAACATTTGCAATATTCTGTACAGAATATTACACCAAAAACTACATAAACAGTAACACTATTACTGTTCAACAGAGAAAAAATAATATAACAATTTTTTGTGTTGAATCTGTTTTTATGTTTGTGTTATCTCTCACTCACACAATATTTTCTATTATGTAATCGTAAACTCTCTCTCTCTCTCTCTCTCTCCTTTTATCTCGTATTTATTTTAATAGTAGTATATATTTTGATATTTTGTTTTTAAAATACAATATTCTTACATATAATTCTGAAAAAATTTTAAAACAAAGACCTAAGATTAGAGCTAATATTTGCAGCAAAATATATTGTTATATGCTTTTATATTTTGTGATATAATGTTAAAAATATTTTGCAGATATTAAAAATGTAAAGCAATTTATTTGTTGCTAATTATTAAATGCATTTAATACGTATATTATACAAAAACATTTTTGCACATAAATGTAAATTTATGAAAAAAATGTGTTTTTTAATGCATTAGTTGTTTAACTGATGAGAAGTATTATGGTTTACGAGGGAAACAAATATGCAAAACATATATTGTGGATAAAGTGTGCGATTATTAAATCAATATTACAATTATGTAATTATTGAATGTTGTTATTAGCTATTTGTATGTATATACAGAATATTCTGTACTAAACCTAAAACATGGTATACCAAAGAATAGCACATGTATGCAAATCGATAGCACAGATATGTCTTAAATGGACAGACTCTTTAATATCATAATAAATAATATTTTTATTTATTTTTCCATACAAAGTCATTATGAAAAATATGAGTTAATTACATAGACATAGAAATCTTATTTAATCAATTCATGTATGAAGTGATTCACTATAAACACTTAATTAATATTAAGAAAAAACAACAAAATTTTATGCATTTATTTTAATGACTGCCAATTCGTAGTAAATGTGAGATACTATGAAAATCTAATGCAATTCACGAAATATATTTTGGTTTTATTTAATTCAATCAATTAATTATTTTGCTAAATAGTTTTTACATGTAGCAAGAATTTGCTTCAATTTAACTCATTTAAGTGTAAACTTATTTTTTAGCCACAATTCCCGGAAATAATCGCATATAAAACCTTGCTATGAATATATATAATAATTATCAGTAATTATAATTTATATTATGTTTTTTAGTTAGTACACTATATTTTCTAATTAAGTAATACATTAAAAGTATATAACTTTTATCACAAAATTATTTAATTAGTTTTCATTACAATTCTGTGACTTATTCAGTTTGATTGTCAAAAATCAATACATGGACTGAAAAACAAAAGTATTTTTCACAGCAATATCAATACGGCAACAAAAAGCCGGCAATACTGTCATAACAGACACTTTCGCTACAGTTATTGAATTTCAAATAAAAACTTGTGAATCAAATGTTGGTGTAGTGTGTATGAAATGAAAGTGTATTTTTATATTATTTTTATATTTTACAAAAATATTGTCTCTACCCACTGGTGGTGTGTTATATCGACTGAATTTTGATGGGAAATATTTTTGACAAAAGTAAACTAAGTGAATTATTTAACAGTTAATTTGTATTAGATATTTTGCAAACATTTGATTATTTTCGTGCTCATGACTGTATGCTTAATAATATATTTCATTCTGATTACCATTTGTAATCAAATTACCAGATATTTCCAAATGAATGAATATTCAATATTTAATATATAATTCTGTTTATTATAATGTTTTTTATGAGGTTAATGTTATATCAGTAAATTTATATAATTGAAGGCTAAACTATTGTGCAATAATTCCTCATAAATTATATAATTCACAATAAATATACAGTACATTATGAATAACAACAATTTGATATTCTGTTACACAGAATATTTTTTTGTTCTAATAGCTAATGGATTGCATATAATATTTCGTGATTTTTATAATAAATGACCTTTAAAATCATTAACACAAAATATTGTAAAATAATACTAGCTTATAGTGAGAGAAAGGCAATCTCATCGGACAGACATCTGTTTTGGGAATTAACTAAATCACTCTCGACTAGCCATACCTTTATATAATTCGTAATTGTAGTGGAGTTTTGAAATGACAAAAATAATATTACTTGTGAATCTTAATAGCTAATGTGTATAATAGTGGGTAATTAGTGTAAGTTATATAGAAATGGTTATAATGAGAGCTAATTTGGAAAGTGATTTGACTTTTCCAACTGAGAATTGATTTCACAATTTTTGGTCATAAATTAAAATATTGTGTAATGTATGACAGAATCGCTTTAATAGTAATTT
>CAJPVJ010002224.1:0-13659 GCA_905397405.1 Oppiella nova
GCCATTTCTTACAACATCCATGGATAAGGGGATGTCTGGTTCACCACAATTCTTGGGAAAGTAGTATAGTTTAAGATCGCATACGAATAGTGTGAAAGGTTTTGTCTTATTATAAAGTTTATGATAATTAGTGGTAAGTGTCTTAAGTGTGATCCGATCGACAGCACCGGTAGACCAATTGTGCGAACAGTCAAACTCCAAGACTAAATAATTGCTATTTTGGTGATTGTCTTCATCCTTGTGGTAATCATTAGTTTGTTCGCATCCTTCGCCAAAATACTCATTCAAATAAGCCTTGACTTTGAAGTCGTTACTAATCCATAGGCTCTTGAGATCTTTGGCGTATAATTGAATTAACATGTAATCTATTCTCACGTCATGTGATAAATCAAAATATATGGACTCATCCGCACGTCTGATCATACTTTTGACACAATTTTCCGGTGGTCTAACTCCCGGTGCTGTCTTAGATGAGCCAAAACTTGCCGACATTTGTGACAAATCTATTTGTTTCCGTTCACTTGAAAACTGAATTCCTGTCACAGAAGTCTCGTTCAAGTAATTGATTGCTAAGTATAAAAAAAGTTACGACAAATATAAATTTTAAAAAATATTTTTTTGGTTAACACATACCACATCGTGGGACACTACCTGTCCAATAACCCCGGACACAATCCCGTATTTCATTTCCAACCAATAGATTACTACTATTTTCGCATTCATATAAAACACGAGTAGTTTCTTTGAACATAATATTTGTTAATGAAGTTAATGAACCATTATTTACAATATTAAGTATAGCACCGGGAGGTTTGGCTATATGCCCACAATAACACCCCTGGCCATTATTTGCCACATAACAGTCGTGGCTTAAACTGTGTTTTATGTACATGGCATAGTAAATCATAAGTAGTATTGAAAACATTAGAAATGTTATACATTATAATTTTGATTAATTATGGAAAATTTTTATATTTATGTTGGAAATACTATAATATAATGTTTATAATTTGATCGCTATTAAAAAAGATGACTAACTTGTAAATACTGTTTGGTTTAATAAGTTTTCCCGGATATAGTGGAAATTTTAATTCAAAGTATTTTATTTACACATCACATAACATTGAGCTGATTATATCAATATAATTGTGTGGGATATACTATTATTTGACATCATTTTAATACGACTGTGCTAGTTGCATTGAAATTGAATTTGAATTTCTATAGAAATATTTAAAATTTTAAAAATAATAATAAAATAATAAAATAATAAAATAGTAATAATAGTAATATAATAAGAATTTGAAGTAATGTAAAGGAATTTAGTGCAAATTAATTAAATTGAAATTATTTATTGTGAACCAAAGTCAATTACTAAATGATTTTTATTCAAGTAAACATAAATAATAATTTAGTATCATTAAAAGACTATTAAAAAAAATATTTATTAAACAATTTAGTATTATAAATATAAAGTTATATGACAAATTAAACTAAAATTTAAATTAAATTATTTTTGAAAATTAATACTGTATAATACTGTATATATAAATATTTAAAATAATATATAATATTAGTTAATAAAATAAATATTTTGTATAAATATCAAGGGAATAACTATTTTTTATAAATTATAAAAACTTTTACAATTTCATATACCTACTGTGCGGCATCCGTATATAATCATTAAATATCGTGTCCACTATCATTAAAATATTTATTGAGGACTTGATAAATAAAATCATTTAGTTTTACCGCTAATACACTAGTTGTCCTTCAATTATAAATTGTTTATTAGTTTGCTTTTCATCATTTTGATTGATACATGTATATAAAAAATTATGCATTGATTGACACAAAACTATTTCCACAATTATCTGTATTCATGACTACATTCAAACAAACAAATCAATTCACACTAATGTATAGTTTTCTACTAAAACTACTTTTACTAAACGTATTGCTAATTAATTCGGTGTCCAATGAAAGTATAAATACTATTCATATAAATATATAATTTAATACAAAAAATCATATATAACTTGAAATAAATATTTTTATACAGAAATACCGACAATAAAGCTAAACAATGGTCGGGAGATGCCTGTGGAGGGGTACGGGTGCTGGAAGATAAACTACGACAGGGTCTGGTCGTTGGGCTCGTGGCTGTTCAACGACGACAACCGGGCCGGTCAGGTGGTACTGCAGGCCATACGCGCCGGCTATCGATACATAGACAGCGCCTACTTCTACAACGTCGAGAAGGGTGTCGGACACGCGTTGAGGTATGCCTTCCGGACGGGTATTGTCAAGCGGGAGGACATGTTTATCGCCACCAAAATCTGGAATAACTTCCACCGAAGGGATCGCGTGGTTGAGGGTATTAGGAGGTCGTTGAGGGACATGGGTCTGGATTATGTTGACCTGGCTATCATTCACTGGCCGATGGGTTTCGAGGACGGGGATGACGTGTTTCCCATGTATTGGAACTTATCTAACGTTCCCCGGGAGTGGTCTCGCAATGGGTTTGTGGAGACCTGGCAGGGGATGACCGACGCCCTCGACATGGGTTTAGCCAAATCGATAGGTGTTTCCAATTTTAATATAAAACAGTTGAAGGTTTTGATGGACAGCTCCAAGATTAAACCGGTGGTCAATCAGGTATGTCATAAAATTATATAAAATAATTAATACTATTCCCAATAAAGTGTACTTGTTAAAGTTTTTATTTATTTACAATTATACAGTATAAACTCTTAATATGATAGCTATTAACAGTAATGTTAAATAAAATGAGTACAGTATCTTAAAAAAGTATTTTGTAAAGTAGATATTCTTTAGTAAAGATTATAAGTTAATAAAAATGTTTATAAGTGACAAATAGGTATATACTAGCAAGCACAAAATATAAAAACTATTAAATAGCATTTTTGTCATATTAATCATAATATTTTGGCTATACTTGTAGGTGGAGTGCAATCCATACTACAACCAAAACAAAATGTTGGAGTTTTGTCAGCAAAACAATATAGTGATGACCGCATACTCGCCCCTCAGACAGGGCTACGACTTGCTGGACGACCCCAACCTGAGACGCATAGCCCGTAGACATAACAAAACCGCGGCTCAGGTAGCCTTGCGTTGGAATATACAGAGGGGAGTGGCGGTCATACCAAAGTCAGAGCGCCGGCGGCGGATGAATGAAAATATTAATGTGTTTGACTTCGAGCTCCGGGATGATGAGATGAAAGCAATTGATTTGTTGCGACAAATGCCGAAACTATTGACTTTTGGCACCACTAGGAGTCACCCGGACTACCCGTTTCACGATTCCTATTGAATTGTAAATAAATTTCAATGATTATGGTTATTTAAAAAAAATTATTTGGGATTTATCTAGATATTAATAAATATTTAAATTCATTCTGACTTTTAATTAATTTTTATTTATTTATTATGATATTTATACATACACATTTTTCAAACATAATAAGCTAGATAATCATATTATACCTTATAATTTAAATCTAAATATTCATGCTGATAATCATGCACTGGTGGTGTCACATTTTCGTATTGATAAACGTGTTCATAGTTTGCATACTCATAATAATTAGCCAGGTCGGTGTCTACGTACAGACTATCATCATATATACTGATCGCCGGTTTTCTCGCATTTCTCTTTGTATTCCTCCTATTATTCCGTAATCTTATGGTATAGACAATGAATGCCACGATAGTTGATATACAAAACAATAATACCGACGACAGGACTATCACTAGCATTGAAGACATGGGAAGTGTTTGTGTAATACTTCCAGTTTCGGTGACATTACCCACACTTTTGTCAATGAATACACATTTGGTGTTGTTATCAATGGGCAAACCATACCATTGACTCGCATTACACCAGATATTTCGCTGGCCCACCAGCTCATACATCCCTGTCCTCTGTAGACTTGTATTACAATTATGGCATTTATTATGAACACACGATATGTCGGCAAACATACCGTTCGGGACATACAGTTCCCTATCTATCGTAATGTTATTCTTATACAGAATTTCAATACTCTTATCCAACACTTCAACATCAGGTAACTTGCAGTAGGACTCGGGTATGCATTGGGGAAAGGGATCCAACCATTTCCCATTAGCACCGCATTCAACATTCGCCACACCATTCAACACATACTTATCATTAGTACAGTTATATCGATAGACAGTAACTCCCAGTCCATTGGGCTCACCATCGCTGACATCCATCATAAGAGGCATATCTGGTGTACCGCAGCTGTCATTGAAGTAATACACCCTTAAGTCGCAGACAAATATCACTAACGGATTAAATCTCTTGGAAAACTCCAAGAAGTTTATGAACTCGACTCTGAAGTAAATCCTATCACTTAATGAGCCATTCCTTTGATTGCAGTCGTACTCGAGGGTCAGGTAATTGTCATTAATCTCCAGATTGTGGTCCAAATGGTTGGTGTCCGACGGATTACAGTAGTGGTCACCAGTCTGTCCAACAAATTTTATATACGCTTTGATTCTAATGTCTTTTTGTGTCCAAATTGTTTTGATATTTTGTGAATACAATCTGATCCTGATGTAATCCACTTTTATTGACTGCGATAGTCCAGGGTCAAACTCGTGCTTCTCGGTATATACCCACCATTTAAGGCAATCATTAGGTGGTATAGATTTCGGGGTAAATGCACCCAAACTGTTAAATCTGGGTATGTTTTCCAGTGATATCGCTGATATATACCGTTTTGGGGCACTTATGATGCTATAATCAGTTAAGTAAGTATTGTTGTCATAACTAGTAGCTGTAAAACAAAATAGTAATTAATTTTTAATTAGAGAGAGAGAGAGAGAGAGAGAGAGAGAGAGAGCATACATACCGCATCGGGGTACACTCCCTGTCCAATGTCCATAATTACAATACCTAGCGTAATTTCCAACTAATAGGGTATTATTTGCATTGCACTCGTAATAGATTCTGATATTATGTCCATAGAAACTCCTAGTAGAAATTGTAGCTTGTGGTGGCATTTTAGCAGTGGTTAACATGTCGGCACCGGGTGGTCGGGCAGGTGAGCCACAATAACAATTACTTTTCTTATTTAAATCATAACAGTTATCTGATAAGGAAATCTTTGTTAACACACCAAATATTATAATTTTGATAAAATTCATGTTTTAATAATTAGCATTCATTTTATTTAAAAATGTTCATTTAATACAATTAAACATAATTTGTGAGTTTCTAAAAATACTTGGCAATACTTCCCGGATATCTAAATGTATAAAACTTTTATACACGTAAATAAGAGTCTAAACAATTTATATACTTTATAAAAACTAACAAACGCAATAAAAATTACAAAAGCTAATAAAAAGTTAAATATTATTATTATTTAAAACAAAACTTAACAAAATGTTTTGTCAATTAATTACTCAATTGTAGAAACACAGATCATGCTGTATGATTTCTTATTGTGCTTGTTATCCAGTCAATTTTTCGTGATATTCTAACGAACCAGTTAATAGGCATTCCCTCTTGATTTAAACAATATTCATCTGCATTTGATGCCGTGGTTATGCCAATCACTACAGCCCTGCCATTAATATACTGGATTAAGGGTCCCCCGGAATCACCCTGTATATACATTTACACATTATTAAGAATATTATTGTTAAATATGTTATAATATTTGAGTAAATTATTTCAAAACACTATACATACTGTACAAATCAATGAGCCCCTGTATGTCAAATCCTTTACGATACTAACGATACTTAGGCCGTAGTGATCGGTACTGTTATTTAACTGGCCTTTAATAGGTATCCAACCCGTTATGGCATTATAGTCAGGGTTTAAATCAGTTTCGCTGATACTCCCGGTGCCCACCACAGCCGCCAGTTCATCATCGGTGTTAGTAATACCCGTTTCGGGCAAACAAATGCTATTCAAACGCCGGGCACCGTTAGCATCGGGACTAAAGTCCAGACTTTTATTGAGTTTAATTAGCGCTAAATCGTACTCAAAGTCACCAGTGTCATTGTGATAATCAGAGTGAATGTAGTAGCCTTCTACTCCGGCTAATATTGTACGTGCCCGATAGTTTGGTATTGGCCAGGCTAATACTTCTAACTCACTTAATGTACAGTTAGGACCGCAACTGTATGTCAACAATTAATTTAGCAAATTGTTATAACCAAACAATATAATGACTATTAATTTATAGCGGTAATTAAGTTGGTAACAAAATATTCATAATTATTGCAACTTAACTAGTTTAAATTAGAAAATTTTATATTGTATTACTTACACCAGATTATGAGCGGCCGTTAGCACCCACCTATCGTTTATCAACGCACCACCAGCTCTACCACTATTGTAATAAGCTAATTAGTTAATTTTATCCAGGTCTTAAATTAGCAAAGGATCATATTATACTTACAAATGTAAATTATAATCATAATCATCATAGTCTTCATGTTTATAATCAAAGTATAGCATGACCATCCAGGGCATTTCACCAGGCAAAGTGGTGCGACCATTGTATATATCGGGGGAAATGTCTTTAGTCTTATGGTATTTAAAACACGTGTCGTCCATAAGCCGGGACTCGAGTCCAAAACCACACGAATCGGTCGTAACGTTAGGGTAGTTCCCAATACGCGTGTGAATTGCATAATGGCTTACAATCAGTGAACCCAACGCTGAATACAATTAATTAGTACTTAATTTTTAGTTTTAATTTTAAATAGGTTTTTATGTACCGAATGTGAGTCCAAACAAAATGTTTTTCCAAATATTATCCATTTACAGTAAATTATTTATCAATACAAATGAATAATTATCGATTTAATAAGAAATAACAAAAACATAAATTATACAATCAATAAAGTATCACATTTCCTAGTATCGTATTATAACGTATTTAATATTCATAATTAAGGTTGCATAAATATGATTTTTAAAGTTATTTTAACTTAAGTTATTTCAATAAGAAAACGTATTTTATAATATATTATAAATTAAAAAATCCATAAAAATGTAGCTTAATATTTCCAGAATTTAAAATATATTTATTTAAGATAAACATGGTATAATTACTTAAATTAACTGAATATTTTTAACTAAAATAAAAATTAAATTTCAATATATTTTAAATGAATAGAGAATTACTAATGTTAGTTTAATATTGATAAATGTATTAAAGGATTAATATAATATAATATTGTTTAATTATTAATTAAAACTACATGGTTAATAAGATATTTAAGTTTGCATTAAATTATTAATAAAGCCCTTAAAGTTATTTATTATAATCATATGTATCGGTAGAATTATCGTTGTAATCATCCGGATCAATTGGTTGATCAGGAACTGGTGAGTTGCCGTTTCCAGGCACGTAATTGGTAATCACGTGGATGATCCAGTCCACTTTGTAGGACACTCTCACGTAATACGCTTCTGTGTCTTCATTTTCATCAATACATAGAAACTCTGAAAGGAATCCCATATTAATACCTATGAGTACAGCCCTGCCATCGATGTACTGGATTAGGGGTCCACCGGAATCGCCCTATCGTTGTAATCAGTCATTATTAATCATTGCATATTAAACGTTAATTGTTGTAAATTAGCATGTTACTAGTACAGTAATATTATGTATGAATATTTATATAACACCCAATTTTTGAAATAAAATCTTACAATAGAGTCCTGATTTAAAAATGAACTAGTTTAGTTACAATTCGATCGCTTAACACTGAATACTCGGACACTTTTAAACTTTCAATTTAATTCAATACCATTAAATTAACATTTAAAAATTAAATATTTATCTCGTTTTGGTCACCAGATATCACTGACATCCAAGCAACTAATAAGACATCATTCGCAATATATTAAACGTACATTACCCTGCAACAATTATATTATTGCAGCAATACGTACGCCGTGCAAAGGTTCATGCTAAAACATTTTGTCCCAAATGTTAAATCCAAATGTACTGTATGTGCTCTATTATACGTCAAGATTTTGCGTACTGTACGTACTTTGCGAATGACGCCGGTTTATACTAACGGAGCACATCCTGGCGCCCACGTGTTTAGGGCCACTGACGATCACAGCGCCCCACCTATCGGTGTAGTTATAAAACGGGGCCCTAATTGTGAGCCACCCGGCCATCAGCAGATCGTCAGCGTTAGGATCGTCGTTATCTAGCCATCCGTATCCGCTAATCACGGCGTACTCCACCTCAGTATTCGTGACGTTGCGCTCCGGGAGGCAAATGCTGTTGATATGATTGCTCGCGAAGTCGATGGGGTGGGCGAGTTTGACCAGGGCTATGTCGTATAAGCTAGTCTCCAAGTCCAAGTTGTCAGGGTCATAAGCCGGGTGTAGAATAAATGTCTCGCCTTCCGCTTCAATACCAGAGTCATTTCGGTTCAACGACTCCACGTGTAGTCCAACGTAGGTTATGGTTTCATTTGGATACCTTATATAGTATTAAATATGACATACATTTTTATATCAGTCCCAAGAAAACGAAGTAAATGTGAAAAATAATGTATCACGACTTTCACATTAAAGCATATTTGTCTCATTTATCTCGTTTTCTTGGGACTGATATTATAATATACATAAACTGTGATCAGTTATAACCCAATTTTTCTTTCGTTAATTAAAATTATTAAATGCTAGCCAATTTTAACAAAAAGTGTGCTAAAATGTTCGGGCATAATGAAATTTTTATATCAATATTAGACAATAGCCATAAATTGTTTACCTTGATTATAAATTGCGAGTAAACGTGTGAACACGCGCTTCGAGTGAATACTTAAAATCATTGGTTCATAACAGTGCTCTTAAGTGCAATCTCTTTACTCGCTATTTATGATCAAGGTAAATAAATGTACATTAATGGTACATTAATGCCTCTATGCCGAGAAACCCGTGGGAACCCGAAAAACCCTTAACATATTAAACTACAAAATTGCGGTCAGTTTAACATGAAATGAACATTTATTGAAATTTAACATTAAACCTACATTTATATAATACTTTAAAGTTTACAAAACAATCATGATTAGATTTAATAAACAACAATTGATCGACATTGTGGGGGTCGTGCTAAGAGAAAATATAAATACTGTGAGAAATTATAAGGGGTTTCTAAGGGTTTTGATTTCTACAACGGGAAACCCTTTCCCTTAATATTTAAACCCGTTCCCGTCCGAAACCCTTAAGGGTCGGGTCGGACAAGGGATCCCAAGTTTCTATTCTAATACACATGGCCACTATTTATAAAACCCACTTTTTGTCCACTATTTTTCTTTCCTAATGATAACCTAGGTCATATGAAAAGTATTGTTAACACTTACCACAAACAATGTGCGGCTGTTATAACCCATTCCTCATTCAGTAGAACTCCACTGCATTTGCCTTCGGTATTAACCAGGCTATTTGTTTTATAGTTGGTTTAATACGTTACTAACCTTTGTACTCTAGTTAAACTTGTTTTCACACTACTGATGTTTAACATTTTACAAGTTTAACTAGAGTACAAAGGTTAGTAACGTATTAAACCAACTATCAAAAAAATAGCCTGGTATTAACTCTAATAAAATGTTTTTGCTATTATATACAGTAGTGTTTGCCATGTGATCATTTAAATTACCTGGTTCCATTTTCGTCTATTGAATCAACCGAAGGTAAGATCAACACATTCCAGGGCATTTCACCAAGCTCAACGGGGCGACCATTGTATATGTTGGCCATTATTTGTTGGGACTTATGATAGGGAAAGCAATCCTTTTGTGGGGTATGGGTCGACCGAGTGATACCGCACGTGGAGGTCGTTATGGGCTCGTAGTTCCCAATACGCGTGTGAATCGCATAATGGCTTACAATCAGTGAACCCAACGCTGAATACAATTGATTAGTATTTTGTTTTGAAATGAATAATAATTGTTGACATACCTAATGTAAGTCCAAACAATATGTTTGCCCATTGATTGTTCATTTAATTATTTGTTTATTTGAGATATTTTATTAAAACTTTTATTAGAAAATGATTAAAACATAGGCGAGTACAACGTTTATTATGTAAATTATTATATATGTAGTATTATATTTAATTTAGTTTATTTCGTGTTAATTTACACAATGTTAATTTATTAATAATATAAAAATTAACTATTTATTATATTTTAAAACTTAAATAAGTTTTCTGTTAGTTCATATTTAATTACATTAAATTAAGATTTTACAATAAAAACTCATAGTAACTAATTTAAGTAATATGATACAAAATTAAGTTTAAAATAAATATCAAATTAAACTATTTTCTAAGTTTTTGTTATAAACTAAGTTAGATTAATTGAGTATTTAGTTGCTATTTTTAAAGTGATACAAAATAATTTAATACATTTCATTCAATTTATATGAACTAATATATAAACTAATAGAAGTCACTACTTTATAAAATTTTCAAACAAGCTATTTTTTGTATAGAATATTTTTATTAACAATATTTATATACTTTTATGTTTTAAACATGCATGTGCTATTTATAAATTATTGTGAATTAAACTACTTAAAATGTTTTTAAGAAATTGGTTAAAATAATCTAGATTATTTTTCCGTGTTAATTATATTTAAATTATATAAGTGATTGCAAATCAAAATAGTTGAATTTAATTTATTTACTACTAATTCATTTATACATCAAAATATATTTTAATATCACAAATATAAAATGTTAAAAATTGCACAAATGTCAAAACCACTCATTATTTCATACATATTACATAAATTACAAATTAAAATCTTAATTCATATCATAACCAGTCATACGATTGAAATAATAAGTTATAATAAATTTATTATACTATAAAATACATGTTTTAAAATTATTTTTATGTGCTTTGACTAGAAAATGAATCTTTTGAAAAATATAAATTACTCAATGATTTAATACAAAATACCTACACTTTGTGTCAATTAAATGTTGACAGACTATAAATGCACATAAATTATTCACTATATGGGAGTGTACATTATAAATATAATACATAACTTAGTTATAGATAAATATCTGTAATAAATAAATAGTGACAACAAATTCAAGGCTTTTCACGATTATATAAGTGTTTAAAAATTAAGTCTTATATTTGCAGTGAATTTCTTATTTGACAGCAAATTACTAAACCCATGAATGATAAGTAAATTTAATTTTTAAGCACACATTAATTAATGTATAAATCCTATAAAAATAACATTAAATTTATCTAAACCGAGTGAACATTCCAAACATTTTTTGAAAAACAAAATTACATTCAAAATAATAAGTTATATACAAAAATGATATAAAAAATCTTTTTCGATGTCAACATAAAAAGTGTCAAAAAGTTTTCCAGAAAAAAATATTTACAATTCAATTAAAAAGTCATGTTTTTTCTATCAAGTAAGTGAATCAATACTTCCCTGGTAAACAAATACCAATACACTTTTTCTTATAACTTGACAACAATAGTAAATATACAGAAAACAAGAAATGGTATAATATTTCGCAATTTAATACTTGATATGTGTATTGACTGGACAACAATCTCGGATACATTACGACAAATACATTATTCAATAAACTTTTATGAGATAAAAAACTACTACTTCTCGATACAAACGGAAACAGACAGTTGTATTGGCGTCAAGACTTGCACTTAAATTATAAAATTTTTTATTATTAATGAATTCAGTGAGCAGTAGATAAAAATGTACTGTATAACTTACACAGATTAAAAACAACCAACTATTTCATGTGAATTCAATATTATTTTTTAAATGTTTTATTTCTAATATTTACACTCTACATTAATAATTAATTAAATTTTTAAACTGACATGCTAAGTAACTAAATATCTGTATATAACTTATTCATACGGATAATTATTTCAAAATTATAAAATACTATTTATGGACAAAAATATTTTTATCAATCAATAGATTTTGCACTAAAAATGCGAAATCAGTACTAATTTTATGTGAAATAATCAATTAATGATAACTACTATTATTTCCATAAAAAATGATGTTATAAATAAATCACACATAAAATCTTAATTAATAAAATGTACCGACAATATTGCACTTAGACTACCAGTGCAATAAATCTACCTCACGTATTACTACATGTATATCATAATTACAGTCAAACAAAGCAATTAATGAATCATTTCATTACATAAAATAAAATACATTTACTATTATGTCTCCCATTCTCGTCCCACTCACTCGTGACTGTCGGGCATACCTATCAGTCAAACTTGAAAACCTAATAAAACACTTTTATTTTATGTATATTACTTATAAATCATATTTCATATGTTATATAATATACTCAATTATTAAAAACTTATTGAGAAGTTATGCGCAAAAGTCTATTCACTTTCCTATTGAATATATAGTTATACAGAATGTAATACTTTTCACCACTAGCTATGACTTTCGGTATCCAATAGTAACCCAAAAACACGATTTCCCAGTCAGTGAGTCGGTATGTATGGCGAGTGAGAATGGGAACGGAATCCCAGTGCCACACAGAATATGACTACCAGTATATGAATAGTGTCGGTGCGAAAGAAGTAGTCGTTTTCAATGTTAAACTTATATACGTTTGAAAATATATAGCGAATCTCGTGTCAGACTCCACGATATGTATCGTAAAAGTCGTTAAACTTTTTTTGTTCAATACTTTTCTCAATTGTCGTGATTATTAATAATAAGCTTTTCGTGTGTGTATGCGGTTCACTAGATTTGATATATATTTTTTTGTTTTACCTTTTCCCAAATATTTAATCAAATATTGATTAATGAGTTTTGTTTTGAGTACACTATTCAAACAAAACAAACTATATGTAATTAAATATAGTTTTTTCACGATGATGACAATGGAAAAAACAAATATTTATTTATTTTAAAAAGTGTGTAGGAACTTTTTTCATTCACATGAATTTTACTCAACAAGTCTTATAGATTAATAGATATTTAAATATTCGTGAATTACAAACTTTTAAACTACTCATAAGTGTCTGAAAAGTAGCTTACTCCTAATTATATACATAATAAAAGCTACTAAACCCCTGGCCGGTGGACAGGGATGGAAGTGTTTTATCCATTGGTGCAGAATATGTCTGCAAATGCGGAACCGATGATCACAAACTTGTCAAACATTAACCACTCGACCCATACCTCCCTAAACCCCTCTCAAGAGCTCATCAAAAGCATTGAATTGCGGCTGAACTGCGATTCCGGCGACTATTGCTTCATGAGGTACTCGACCCTATGGACAGTCGCCTTATGCGTGGCATACCTACTCGTGTTTTTCATCGGACTCGTGGGCAACCTGTCGGTGCTATGGATTATAGTGACTTTCCGGCGCACGTACGACCTGTCGGTGTTTAACTCGTGTAATAAGGTATTCAATGGACTGATCGGTAACCTAGCGTTTGCCGACTTACTGGTCGTCATATTTTGCTTACCCCCCACTCTCATCGGAAATATATTCTCACGTAAGTGTCTGTCTATACTATCTGTCTGTCCTGTAGTTTTTATGAGCACTGGTAGTCTTAAGTACC
>CAJPVJ010002225.1:0-13659 GCA_905397405.1 Oppiella nova
AGAACTGGTCGGTTATTACAGGTGCAGCTCAGGTCATGCAATGTCCACTTTTGTCGCAAATAATTGTTACAATTTTTAGAAATCACTGCTATATCGCTATCCCTGATAACCAAACGGAAGTGAATTAGTAAAAAAGTGATTATAAAATCTAGTATGTTTGAAACAATATTAAATTCATACCTATTATTTAGCATACATACACCTTTATTGCTGTAAATGTAAATTTAATTAATTTATCAATTGTCTATAAATGAATAAATGTATGTATATTAACCTGAAATCAACAGATCGGCAAACAGGGTATTTAGAAGCGCATACATTAAAACATGCACTCAATGTAACCGATTCACTAAAAGTACAGTTGATATCATATTAAATATTGAGTTCATTATAGAGATCTAGTTATTGTTTATACCGATAGTAATCACTGGGAGTCTCAGATATATGAGAGCCCCAAATGCACGCATCGGATATTGAATTGAAATTATCTGAAACGATAAATTATTAACTGGTAAGTAGTTTGTGACAAAAATACATTTGTCGGGCAGAGCTTACGTGCTTCGCATCGATCGCCACAATAACCACATTTGCAAAGACAATGAAATCCAATTAGTTTTCCTCTATCTCTCTCTCTCTCTCTCTCAGACTTTCTTTTTTGTAACTTTTGATTGTCTTATAAAATAAATGAACGAAAGGAACCGAAAAAGTAATTATTTTGGAGATAAAACTCTTTAGTGAGTGAATGGGTTGGAAGTGATGCCAAAGTGTGAGATAATTTATCACCGCATCACTGATCCCTTCGCTTGTATTCACATTCAATGAATGGATAGTTTATGAACTGGATATCATAGAAAACAGTTAGAAGTTTATAAAAGTTTTAGAAACAATTGAATTACTGTTAGAAAACCGTATAAATTATAAGTTATAGTGATTTGTTTGAAAGTTTGAGAAATGATTGAATGTTTTGATGCATTCACTCGTATTTATAACCACTGAATGAATGGAAACCCAATCCTTTCAATCTGTGATCTCATCACAGAATTAAATGTCGAAAAAAGTGATAATATAAGGCTTTCTCATCAGAAGTGTGTTTAAAAACAAAGTTCAATGTATTTTAAGGCATTTATATTCGTTAGTCTGTCATTATTTTGTGATTATTATTTAATAGTGTGCCAGGAGCAAATAACACAACAGGTATTTGTTTAGCGTGTAATTTAATGCCCGGCTTATAATTGATTACCTTTACGCTGGAGTTTAAATTACAAATATTGAGAATTTTACATAAGACAAGACATTCATATGAAAGGCATTTATAAAAATAATTATTTGTTTTTAGACGGAAGCGATTTTTAAAGCAGAAGCCGTGGTAACCACCGAAGAGGATCAGACGGAAGCTATTCTTAAAGCAGAAGCTGTGGTAACCACACAAGAGGTGCAGACGGAAGCGATTCTTAAGGCAGAAGCTGTGGTGACCACCGAAGAGGTGCAGACGGAAGCAATTCTTAGAGCAGAAGCTGTGGTGACCACCGAAGAGGTGCAGACGGAAGCGATTCTTAGAGCAGAAGCTGTGGTGACCACCGAAAAGGTGCAGACCGATAGGATTCTCAAAGCAGCAGCTGTGGGGACCACTGAAGCTGAAGAGGAGGAAACGGAAGCGATTCTTAAAGCAGAAGCCAATGACCCGGACGATGCGGGCCTACCCAAACCACCACCGGACCAGCCTCTTGAACCGGCCACATCAGACCAACCACTTGAACCAAACAGTGGTACAACTCGTGGCACAACTCGTGGCACAACCCATGGTCCTCCAACTGGCAAACAGGGGGGTAAAACCACTGCAACCGCGGAATCTACCCCAGATTCTGATGATACAGAACTGACAACCGCAGGGAATTCTGTGACTAATAGTGATCCAGCTAATACTGAAAGTACTGAAAGCAGGGATAGCGGCGGTGAGAGCGGTGGTGGAAGTGAATGCAAAAAGATTTGCCACAAAAGTAACTTTACTTTATTTATATAATTATGTTTTGTTAAACTCTATCGCGAAATGTTTTAACTATAATTTTAATTTTTAAATATTTATTTTCTAACATTGGCGAATGTGTCCAGATACAATCAGAAAGTATCAGAATCACTGCATTGTACAGAAATACAAATCGACACCAAAGGCTAAAACACGCGACGAGTGTCAGGGGAAATGCAAGTCTAGCGTCAACTGCGAGTCCGCCACTTTCGTTAAGCCCAGGAGTGTCACCACTTTGGACCTCAAAAATCTCTTCAATCGTGTCGTAAACTATGAGAACTGGGTTGCCGTCAAAAAACCCGACAGTCTTCTGGAATATTATAATCAATACGGAAGTGATATGAAAAGGAGTAGACATCGGAACCGATTCGGTGGTGACAGCGATGGTGACAGCGATGATGAGGAGGAGGAGATGAGTCGCCACTCGATTGTGAATCCGTCGAAACTCAAGACGGTGTCCGACATCGCGGGCACGTGTTATATATACGATGAAAAGTTGACCGCAGATGAGAAGTTCGAGTGCACGCCATCCCACCTGACATTCATATACGACGAGATCGAGTGCATAGAAGACCCCAATTGTGTTCGGCCCAGAAAACAGTGCAAAAGAGGCAAATGTGGGCCCAAATGCAAGGACTGTATGTGCGATCATATATATCTTTTACTTGCGATCAGAATTTATGGCAATTTGTGTCCCAATAATAAGTTTATAAAGTTAATTACAAATTATTTTGCAAAACACAGGATAATGTTTTACAGTAATAAGAATTTGTAATTGTCGTGAATGTAAAATTACTATTAGGAAACAAATAACCAAAATTCTAGCCTAGCTCAGAATCAATCGCTTATTAATACAAATTATGTTTTGCCAGTCAATTACATACATCTGCCGAATTCATGTCTCGGGAAATATTATTTCGGACACTACGAGAGTCCTAGTCTGGAAAGTTGTCTCGAGTTTTGTCTGGCTAACCCCGACTGCAAAAGTGTAGATTTCGGTATGAAAAAAGTTTTTAAAAACATAATACATACTGTATAACGCTTATGAATAATAATTGTATAATTATGATACAAATTGGCAGGAAATATGGGCTCTTGTCTTATTAATTATGTGACCAGAAATGACTCGCAATTGTTGATTGGTTGCGATAATAAAAACAATGAGATTTGGGATTATTATGAGATTGTCGAGGACTCTGAGTGCCCGTACGAAAAGCCGAAGCCCTCGCCAAACGAGGATACCTGCGCTAACGTACCCGGAATTTGCAAGAATGGAGGCTTCTGTGAGCCCATACAGAACCCCCCGCCTCAACAGTCATTCACATACGGCTGTCAGGTTTGCGCACATATTAAATACTATCAAATAATATCGTAATTCTGTGCTTCTGTTGAATATTCTGTATATAGTGTCCGTGCAATTACTGCGGCAAACATTGCGATAAATGTATAGTTTTTCTATAGAATATTAGCTTGGTCTGTGAATTGTAATTTTATCGTAAAATTAAATTTTAGTAAATATGAAGACTTATAAAAATGGTTGTCTGAAAGGAAGTGTATTGGTTTGGTCGGTGTCCGAGAATCACGGCGATTGTCTGGATATGTGTCTCAATGAGAAAGACTGCAAATCTGTGAGTTATAGCGGAACGTCGGGCACCTGTGTTCTTCACTGGACGGACTCCACAACGGATCGCATCGCACCGGCCACTCAATGTCCCTCATATAGGAGCGATATTATGGAACAGGAGTGGACTTATCATGAGATCATTTGCAATACCACTACCTGTCATAACTCGGTTGAGGTGCGATACTGCTTATATTGAATGCTAACTTTGTGTCCATCAGTTTAAGAAACTTATTTTGCATAACATTTATAAATAAGATCATTGAGTCAAAAGATCTGAAGGGCTGTGCGGCTCATCCGTGTCTAAATGGTGGCGAATGTGCGGATATCTTCCAAAGAGGAAAACTAATTGGATTTCATTGTCTTTGCAAATGTGGTTATTGTGGCGATCGATGCGAAGCACGTAAGCTCTGCCCGACAAATGTATTTTTGTCACAAACTACTTACCAGTTAATAATTTATCATTTCAGATAATTTCAATTCAATACCCAATGCGTGCATTTGGGGCTCTCATATATCTGAGACTCCCAGTGATTACTATCGGTATAAACAATAACTAGATCTCTATATTGAACTCAATATTTAATATGATATCTACTTTTAGTGAATCGGTTACATTGAGTGCATGTTTTAATGTATGCGCTTCTAAATACCCTGTTTGCCGATCTATTGATTACAGGTATTGACTAAATACATTTATTCATTTATAGACAATTGATAAATTAATTAAATTTACATTTACAGCAATAAAGGTGTATGTATGCTAAATAATAGGTATGAATTTAATATTGTTTCAAACATATTAGATTTTATAATCACTTTTTTTAATAATTCACTTCCGTTTGGTTATCAGGGATAGCGATATAGCAGTGATTTCTAAAAATTGTAACAATTATTTGCGACAAAAGTGGACATTGCATGACCTGAGCTGCACCTGTAATAACCGACCAGTTCTTTATTGATCCCTTAATTAAAAATATTCTTTTTTACAAACTTTACAAAAAATAATTAACTCTTAAACAAATAAATTATTTAAAATAGTGTAGAAATTTCTTAATTCAGAGCACATTAATCGGTGTCTTCTGGTTCCGATTCTGGAACCACTATGTCCTCAGTATAGCCCATATCTTGATATTCGTCATCGTCATCAGGGCTACCATAGATGATGGCCTCGTGATACTACACATTCGTGATAACAAAAAATCAATTTTCTATTCAACTATCATCGACCGATTCAAATACCCGATCGAGTTGAGTGCCAGTGAATCGTAAATTAGTGGACGCCTGAGTGCCATCGCCATCACCGTAGTCCTGATCCAATGTGGCGTTCAATTGTCCTATAATTTGGTCAAACAAATGGTTGCCATCCTCGTCGTCATCAAAGTCCTCTCCGAAGTCGTCAGTGTTTGCGTTTGTCTGTAGTTCCATCGATACAGGGCCCGCACTGGTATTAGTGGTGCCGGTATTTGTGTGGCCAATAGGGTTTGGATTCGCAGGACTTGTATTATGAGAAGGCGTGTGATTTACGGGCACTTCAGTCAAACTCCCGGTTCTGTGTATTGAATACATGTTTCAATTAATTTATAATCCATTCAAAGAGCGATTCTATACCTCAATAGACTTAAACTACGGTTCGATGAGACGGTGCGGCGGTTGAGCGACGGGGGCTCTGGCAGTAAGTCGTCGGGAAAGTCATGTGTGGCTAATATGAGTGTCGCTGAATAGTGATCACTGGATGTCATTCTGAATTCAATGGGACTTCAGAAGCAATGCATTCATTATTAGTTCCCAAACAGTAATCAATTGTAAAATAATGCTAACCTTCCCGACGCCTGAAAGTAACAGTCGAGGGGTTGGTTGCGAAATATAGTGAAATCTAGAAATGTCTGTAAAAACGGTGTTAAAGGAACTGGTGTTTGAGGCGATATCATGTCTAACCTTAAGATCTTTAACGTCAAATGTGACGTGAATATCATTATTCACGCAATAGTTGTGAAAATATCGGGAGCCGTATGCGAATGATGTCATAATATCTAATTTAAATGCATTTAAAATGTCAATAATCTGTACATTAAATTTAAGACAAAAAATGTTCAAACTTTGTTCCTCGATGTCATCGAAATAGCTCTTAAACTGAATCTCTTGTGGTGTCAACCAAAGGCTTACATCTCTGGTTTCGGTGGAGAAGTTGTGTAAACACTCATACAGTACTCTAAATCATATATGAGATCATAATTAACTTAAATCTATAGACAACTCGTAAATACAGTAATACTTTGACTGCACTTTGAATGAAGGGTTCACTGCAGTGACGGTTGAATTGTAGTGCAAATTCGTGGACTCCATGTACGGCACGAAGTATTCACGGCTTATGCCTATTAAACACATATTGCGCTCATAATTACCTCTACATATCAATGGATTCAGACTCTGATCATACCATTCAAGCACTTCATCTCGAAGACCACTCTCGGCATCGACTCATCCATAATAACCGTACAGTTGTCCACAACTTTGTCGATATTGACGACACGAAACACCAGAATCAGTGACTAAATCACGTGACAAAAGGCAATCAATGAATTAATCCATGGATTGGAAATAATGGCAAATCTAATGAATACTTTGAGGAATAGTTTGCATTTCGTATCGACAGTGCATTCAAACGACGCGAAGAAGTTTGAGTCAAACTTAATGTCAACGAAAGCCGTTTTGTTGTCATTAATGGCCTGCAGTTTCATCTGTTATGAGCGGATCAAATGGGGTGTGAGTTGCCATCAATTGGTGACAATGAATGGCAATACAAACCGAGCGATTGTCGACATTAATGAGCACTTCGGAGGAGATCTTCGCGAAGACACGAATCGCTTTGGAGAAGGCTATCAAACACGTGAACGTCATTATCATGTCTTATGGCAACCTCTTGGACATACCCTTCAGATTCTGTCCGACGATTTTGCACTTCATTTCGTTTTATGATCACCGATTGGATCCGATTTATGGCACAATTAATCAAACGTTTGGTTTGTTTTCATTCAATCAGTCGTTTGAATGAATATTTGCGCCAAAAATGACACAAATATTGACTACAATTATAAACACATTATTGTAATCAATATCTCGTAATTGACTCGTTTTATAAAGTTTACACACATTTTAATCATATTTAAGTTGCATGCTTAATTGTATCCAGTACACTATTTAAAGTAAACTAATGAGCTAGTTGGTTTATGTAACAAAACTAAAATATCCACTAAATGGACATCATTTGTGTCATTCAATGTGACTCTCAATCGTAAACAATGTGTGAAATGCCGTCAAAAATATGATTAAAAAGTAATTTAAATTTAATTTAAAATCCAATCATTGAGTGAATGGTTTGACTAGCGATGAGATTCACACATATATTGCGCTCATTTAGGCCGGAGTTTGTGGGATATGTCCCCAAATTTAGGGGTAATGTCGAGAAAGGGTATGAATCCTCATTTGACCGTAAATCACATGATTGTCTCACTGTAATGACCATGGTCTGTTTGGTCTGTTTGCCTGTATGTCCAGAAAGCACCGGTATGTGCCCAAAGTGACCACCGGTAAGAAGTTATCCCTCTATACGAAACTGAAACACGAGGAGCAGGTCATGAAATACCTGTCCAAACCATACATCACTCAAGTAATGCATAACGCGAGACAATTGTCTACTAATTATCACTTTAACTGATCCATTGATTGTCTGGTCTGTGGTCAGGAACAAGAGGAGGCGTACCTGAAGTCCGTCGGCCGGACTCGACCCCAATATTGGGATGACTTCCTCCGGCAACCTCTTGAGGAACCACTCAAACAGTACTTCGCCGCCGACTTCCTCGAGAGACTGGACTTAACGCGATCTTTCGATGAGGAGGACTAAGAGGCCATTGGATACGAGTCATAGATATTTGTGTTTAATTCACGAAACATTTGTAACATTTTTGTGTAAAATTAGATGATATTTAAGTATAAATGAAGTCATAGACAAACAAAAAAGCATTTAATTTTGTTATTTCTTCATGGACTCGATCCACTTCTTGGGATCAGACTTGATATCATTAGCGGTGAGAGTGTGTCCGTGTCTGAGGTAAGCGGCGAACATCGTGGCGATGGGGTCGTTGGCCATCGTGGCCACGGCTACCACTTTGTCGGCCGAATCCACATAATAGGCCACGAATTTGAATTGCGAGACTTCGCCGTCGATTATCACTTCCTTGAAGCCCTCGTTATTACCTATAAATCGACACGAAATCATATGTTTGTTTCAATGGACTTAACGCACGGAAAGTGTAAAACATTTAAAAACCTGCGAAACGAAGTCCTTTCCCGAAGAGCATTGACCAGAAAAATGGGACCGACTTTAAGTCGGATGTCTTTCCTAACATACTTAGCGCCGCACTCCTGCCTGTCGTGCCATTCAATGCGGGGTTTGTTTTAGTGATTACAGTAATCCGTGTTATTTAGGATTAATTTAGTTTTTCAAATGTCTTATACCGTGCGACTGAGCCGTCTGCCAGTGGCCCACGTTTACCACACTTTGGTTGACAATAGAGAGCTCGTACTTAACCACATCTCCGCCGGCGAACACATTCTTCTCGGATGTCTCGAAGTTCTTGTCGACCAAAACGTAGGACTTATCCATTTTGATGTCCGTCCCCTTCAGGAACTCGGTGTTCGGTTCGCCGCCTCAAGAGGATTGCAATGTTAACCGTAAGTATCATCGATATTGACATTTAAGTGTTAAATACCAATTCCAATGACACAAATGTCTGCGCTCAAGACATCGCCATTTGTGAGAACCACTTGTTTGAGTTGCTGATTATCATCGCCGCAAAACTCTTTGACTCCACACTCGGTGTAAAACTTTATTCCTTTCGATTCGTAGAGCTTTTCAAATGAAAAAAGCGATAAAATATCGATAATATCGACAAAATTTGACGCTAAGTCTCACTTCTTTGATCTGTTGACCAATTTGTGGGCCCAATGTGTAAGCGAATGGATATTTACTTTTGCCGATCACTGTCAGAGACTTTGCCTTTCCGTTGAGGAATGCCGTCACTTCCATACCTATGCGTCCATTCATTAGGTTTTATGAAATAAATTATTCATCAAAATTGCCATAAATTTACCGATAAATGAAGTGCCGATTATCACGACATCTTTATTGACGGCATTGTCTGCGATAAAGTTCGCGTCTCTGTGTGTCCGCAGATAACAGATATTCTTCAAGTCATTGCCTTTCGCTTCGTATACTTTAGGTCTGACACCGGTTCCCAAGAAGATGCGGTCGAACTTCAGCGTCGATCCGTTGTTCAGTTGAATTGATTTCTCTTTTGTGTTAATCTTATCGACGGTTGCGTTGAGAATCACCTCAATGTTGGCGTCGTTTAAGTAGTCTTTAGACCGCAGAAGAAGTTCTTCCACTTTAGTGCTCAAAGCCTTTCCAAACAAACCATTCATTAATTTAGAAGTGTTTTCAAGAAATGGTCAATAATTTGCATACTTTACTCAATTTGGTTCTGTCGTACGGATAGGTGTCCTCACTGGTGACGAGCACTACCCGACCCGTGAATCCCTCGTGTCTTAGGGTTTCGGCGCATTGAAAACCCGCCGGTCCTGTCGTTCGCGTCATTACAGGCATTAGTCTCCTTCAGTCAGATAATGTCTAATTGGATGCAAACCTCCGCCGACGATCACAAACGTGAGCACATTATTGGGATTCTTAGCGCTTAACGCCTTCACCCGAAAGCTGTTCGCCAAATCACTCCTCTTGGCCCTCACCACCACTTCATCGCCTTTCACTGACACCTAATTTGGCAATCATTTTGTTTGAGTAATCAATGATTGCAGACAACGATTGGGTTACGCGAGAGAGACCTCATGAACGGGAAGGCTGTCACAGCCGGGAAAGTCTTCGATGTCGCCGGTGTTGATGCAGAAGGTGGCCGAATGCCACGGACACGATATCTGCGAGCCATACAACACACCTAACGGTCAACCCATACATCTAAATGAGTGATTGCGTGAATGATCAATGAATGGTCAGATGGCATACCGTTGACAAGGGGTGCCCCGTAATGGCTGCACTTGTGTCCGATTGCACTGAATTTATTGTCCTGTTTAATGAGCAGCACTTTCCCGGTGTCTCCCAATTCAAACACCTTTTTCCTTCAGAAACAGATATAACTTGTCAAATGGTTTGTCATATAATAGCGTCAATTGTAATACAAACTCATTTATTGTCCTGTTTAATGAGCAGCACTTTCCCGGTGTCTCCCAATTCAAACACCTTTTTCCTTCAGAAACAGATATAACTTGTCAAATGGTTTGTCATATAATAGCGTCAATTGTAATACAAACTCATTATTCTGTAAATCACTTGTTTTACACACACTTTGCTCAATATATTCAGTCATTTTCCGATGAAAGTGCTATTCGTATGGATATTCTTGACAATAATAGCCGTCAGTTTGAAGTCTTGGGAAACTTTTTTACTTAAAGGAGAGATTAATTGTATTACAATATCGTTATCATTAGATGTAACGATAATATTGTCATTAATTTATTGTCTCAAACAATATTATCGCAAAAAATAACTTACATTTATAATTGGACTCCGAATGGGAATACTATTTATACAGCAATTTATAGTAGTTTTTAGCGATTTATTAGTTGCCTTTAAGTAAATATATTTTTAGCTTTAATATATACTATCGTTTAATAATTAATTTCTTTATCTGTATTTAGTTTTATAACAAAAATACTTAAGTTGTAACAAAGTTACATATAAAAACACTTTAAGTAGATTATTGCCAATTAATTATTATAGTAATTTGTATTCAACAAACGATACACTTCACAAAATTTCCTATGAAATTAGTTGTTTTATTGTTAATAATATTAATTTATTAAAATTTCATTAAATCTTATCATGAATTGTAGTTTTAAGTTTGAATTGAATATTAAAATTAAAAAACTGCAACAAATACCTAGTACTGTAAGTATGATTGCAAATGAGTTTACGTTATCAAATATATTCACATTAATAATGAATAAATTGCTAATTAGTTTGACCCAAAAAAACAATTAATTAAATGCTTTTTTTCAGACATACGTTAAACTGTAAGACTATTATTTAATACTGTATTACATATTGTGTGCGAAACTTGTCCTCTATTTTATAAATCTATAGATTTTTTGTCATTGAAATCGATTTGGAAATTGATGCATGCACAATTGCACAATATTGTTTGAAAAGTGAATATTAATTGAATGGACTATCTATTTGAGAGCCTTCGATCAAAAATCTGACTTAATTTTTAAATAGGCTTAAATATAAAGGGAACTAATGCTATGCTATACAAACATCACAGACTTGTGAGTTGAGTCTCAATACGCATGTATTGTGCGCTCAGTATAAACAAAATTTGTGGTAAACACTATTAAACACTATTTAATAGTGGTAAATAAATGTCAATTCGTGTATATCAGTGCTTAATATCTCAATTAAATACAAGATATTATTTGTTCATCAAAGACATCATCTGAGATATCAATAACATTTTTCTCAACACTGATATCACGGAAACTGCTTCTACTACCGAACCCACCACAGAAGAGACATCAAAGACTATTCCGGACACCACATCAACACCAGAAGCGCACAAACCATACACAAAAGAAATGAACCAATCATTTAGTATATCAAATATCTCACAACTAAATGAGATACAAAATCGTGAAGATTTATGTGAATTAATTCACAATCAAGTGAACAGTAAAGCCAATGACGACTCAAAAAGAAAATATCCATTGGCTTTAAATAGAAATAAAAATAAGATATTACGAACCATTGTAAGTAATTATTAAATATAAATCACATTAAATCAAATGATTAATATTTATTTTATTTTATTAACAGGGAAAGTCGTATGAAACTGTAAATGGTGTCATAAAAGCTGACAAAACCTTCAAATTAGTCACCGAGTGTTGTAACAAGAAGTGCTACAATCTAATGACACAAGAATATCAACGATTGTGTTTTGAAAGGTATGTATCGAGACAACAATATTGTATTCAATGATACGATCTCTCGGTTTTGAGGGTGAGTTAGGGGACTGTGCAGGGGATTTAAAGCTATAGTTAAGCAACACTTTCTCCAAAACTATTTTCAACTCAATTAACGCAAACTTCTGACCGATACAATTATTATGTTTACAGTTTTTATAATCTATTGGACACCGATATTCAAAATGCGTATTTGTTGGGCTTAATGGAAAGGAAATTATATAACGATAAGTCAAACCGATGGTTATATAAAATATCGAATAATTGTGACAAAAAATATACGGTTTGTAAGATATATTTAGTAAATTTATTACAAATTTGTAAAAGTAGACTAAGTACTATACAATCCAAAGCAATAAATGGCAATAATTTATGTGATATGAGGGGTAGAAAGACGGGGTTAAATTGTAAAATTAATTCAGATATATTTAATAATTTTATAAACTCATTTCCCACAATTAATTCTCATTATACTAAAAGTACAAAATTATATTTTGAAAATAGAGATATTAATATTACTTTACTTCATAGGGAATATAATAATTATATTACTAAATTGACTAATGAGGAACGTATAGGCTCAGGGCAAACGTTAGCTTTATCAACATTTAGTAAATTTTTTTATACAAATTATAATATTAAATTTAGACATAATAGAACAGATGTTTGTGATTATTGTTTTAGCTATTCTAAAATACCAGTTGAAAATAAAACTAATAATGAAATATTAGATATGGACTTACATAAATCAAAAATAAATTCTTATAAATTAATAAAAAATAATTACATAAATAACAGTAAATATACTTGTATAGAATTTGATTATTCTTCAAATAGAAACTACCCTATTATACCTAATTCTGAACAATATTATAAAAGATTACTATCAATGTATATTTTTAATATTCATATTTATAATATAGATTCTTATATGTTCCATAGTTTAGAAGGGAAATCACCCAAAAATCCTAACTCTGTGTGTAGTAATTTATTTAAAGTTATTGAAAAATTATATTCAAATATTGAGGGTCATATTGGACCAGGGTCAGAATTAATTATATTTTCTGACGCTACTTGCTCACAAAATAGAAACTGGTGTGTTGTTAAATTTTTGTCATTTATTTCAATTAAATTTGATTTAAAAATTAAACATATATTTCCAGTAAAAGGACACTCATTTTGTGTATGTGATAGAAATTTTTCAGTACTAGGTAAAAGAGTTAAAAATATTGAAATAATTGAAACTCCTAATGAATATATTAATTATTTAAATGAGTCAAATTTTAATGTTTTAGAGTCAAAAGTTTATAATTATGAGAAATTTTTAAATAATCATTTTGTTAAAAATACTGAAATTAAAATATCCAAAGGAGTTATATTTCAATATTATCCAAATAGTGAAATTATATTTTGTGATAACTATAATAATAAAAATGAAAAATTATTTTATTCAATTAATTGTGACATTTCTATTATAAAATCTTTGTATATTACTGATGATTATATTGTTAAAAATATTGGAATTAATGGTAAAAAAAGATCTGATATTTTATCATTACTTAAATATGTTACAAATGAATCAAAAATATATATAACTAATTTTTTAAATGAAATATTAATTAATAATAATCAAAATGAGTGTAATAGTGATTGTGATTGTGATGAAAAAATGCAATAAACTTTTGTTTAACTTATTTGTGTTTATATTATTTACGTACTATATGTACCCAGTATATTTGGTACTATTTGAGATATATTCACAAAAATATTAAGTCAGATTGTTGATCGAAGGCTCTCATTTGTGTGTCTCATGCAGTAATAAAATGTGAAAATAAAAGTTTTATTTTACCAAACATTAGCCCAAAAACTCATAAAACAATTGAAACGCCAAAAAGTAAACACATTTCGACACAAATCGATGCCT